>PVKN010034512.1:0-11819 GCA_004027915.1 Capromys pilorides
AATGCCCAATATCAGAAAAAAAAAGGACTCCATGAAATAAATTCAAACAGATATCCAGGAGATTAAAATTTCTCTTGAAAGTATATGCAGCAGAATGAGTCAGTATGAGGTCAGAATATCAGATCTATAACACAAGTTGGCAATGAACAATCATGAGGATAAATACTTCTTAAAAATAATAAGAGACCATGAAAAATCAGTCCAACAGCTGTTAGATGATACAAAGAAGAATAATGTAAGATTGATCATAATCAATGAAAAAATCAGAATACAGTGCAAAGGACATAAATAACTTGTTTACAGGCTGAGGATATAGTTCAGTGGCACAAATGCCTCCCTGGCAAGCACAAGGTCCTGAGTTCAATTCCTAGTATCAATAAAATAAAATAACCTTTTCACACAAGTACTGTCAGAAAACTTTCCATGCATGGAAAAAGTTTGGCATACAGATTAGTGAGACATGCAAAACTCCAACTAGCTATGATCAGAACATCAACACCAAACGATATGGTTTGTGTCCAGACGTCCCTGCAAAGCCTCATGCAGTCATGGGGGCTGAGCTTTTCAGAGATGGCTGAATCTAGATTTTGTGAGTGATTCATGACACAATGCTGGAATTAAGGGTCTGAATGCTACATCCACTCTAGAGCAGATACCCTGCATACAATATAAGGGACAGAAAAAGCTTAGCCCTTATCTCTCTCCCTTCTCTCTTGTTGTTTTGTTGTCTTGTCCAGTAATAAGCTATTGCTCTTTGCCATGTGCCACCCTGTCTTGGAGCAAGCTGATTAGGATAGAAATCTCTACAAATTATGAGCTTTAAAAACCTTTCCTCTTTTAACTTTTGGTATTGGATATTTTGTCTCAACAATGAGCGAAAAGCAACTAAGACAGCAAGTTATATAATAGTCAAGATTTTAGAAGCTCAACACAAGAACAAAACATTAAAAACTGTTACAGGCATGTAAGGCTGTACACAGCAGTAATCCCTGCACACAGAAGGCTGAGGCAGGAGGATTGCTATGAGTTTGAGACCAACCCAAACTACATAGTGAGTTCAGACCAGCTTAAACTACATAGTGAGATCCTTCAAAAAAACACTGTTACAGAAAACAAATCACCTATTAAAGGGAAGCTCATCAGAATCACAGCAGACTCTTCAACACAAACCCTTAATTCAAGGAGACTTTGGAGTGAAGTATTTCAAGTCCTAAACAAAAACAACCTCCAACCCATATTGATGTACCCCATGGAGCTATCATACAAAACTGATGGAGAAATTATGTACTTCCATGTTAAGGAACACCTGAAGAAATTCATAACCACCCAGACAGTACTGCAAATGTTCTAAAGGATATTTTAGAAATTATGTAGACTATAATAAAACATGTATATGAAAACATGTACTTTTCTGCTATGCCAGCCCCACCGCAGGGGTGTGCTTAAATGGCAATTGAGGCTGGATGTAGTGATGCATGCCTATAATCCCAGCTCTTGGGAGGCTGTAAACAGGCATATCACTATGAGCCCAATCTAGTGAGATCCTTCTGTAGACCCTTCCCTAAAATACAAAAAAGAAAACATGTTCTTTTCTAGTAATGATTTAAATAAGTTTAGTTGGAGCTGGGGAAATAGCTCCATGGCACAAGTGCCTGCCTGGGAAGTGCAACATCATGAGTTTGAACCCTGGTCCCACAAAAATAAATAAAAAAATAAGTTTATCTAACCTGGAAATCTGAAAAGAACCAGGAAAAAAAAGGTATTTGTTGTGCTTAAACATGCTTGACTATAAAATTTATTATTGTTTTTCCCCCAGGCCCTGTGCCTGCTTGCAGGTGCTTTAATCTGCTGAGCTATTTGACCTGCCCTAAAAATGATCTTTCAAAACTATAGAACTCTGCATATTACTACAGATAAATCTGGAGGAAACTATGACAAAGAAATATCATGTTTATACATAACCTCCATCAGAAGAGATGTGTGATAGCCATTGGATAATGGTTAAACATCATTATCCAGTCCTTAAGAACAGTGTCTAGATATGGCTCCTTTCTCCAATCTTGTGCTCAAGCTTTGGCCATGCATGTTTAATTCCTTTAAAATCTTGTTTATTTTCCACTAGAGGCTGCCAGACTCTAAGTTATCATGAAGATGGAACCAAACTCCTTTTATCAGAATTCACTAGATTGACCTTCTGCAGGGAGTTGGTTTGTAGCTGCTAAAACCCAACATGACTTCTAGCCAAGGCCCATTAGATTAACTCTCTGGAGAAGGCACCTGACTGTGGTTTCTCCTATATAGAATCTCAGCTCAAAGCAGCTAGATTGAAACTACTCCCAATCCCCCTAATCACAGTCAGGGACACTAGTTTGAAGATGGGAATATTATAAGCAGCTAAATTAGATTGAAATTAATATAAAGTCAGAGACTGGACTCTCAAAGAAGTCAGCATGAAAAATAAAGACATCATACCTGTGGCAACTGAAGAAGTTCCAGGCCTCAAGATAAGATGCAATAACCAGGCCTACAGGCCTCACAATCTGAAGTCCAGATGAACAACATCACCCATATGGGCAATCAGAGCATGTGGCCCCACCCCTCCCAAAAATGCTTTTGTTCTTTCCATGTCACTTTATAGAGAGCCCTTCCCCGTCCTCATTACAGTCCAGGAAGTTTATATTTTTAATCCCACAGAAAAGTTACTGGAATCCTAGCAAGTTAATCCCAATCTACCACTACCAATGAGATACACAGGTGGAAATAAAGACACTAAAGCATATTTTTGGTTGTGGGGAGACTCTGCACAAAAAGTAAATAAATAAAGTGAAGGCTTTCAGTTTTTGTCCATTTATGTATGATGTGGCTGTTGGTTTGTCATAGATGGCTTTTATCAGGTTGAGATAAAGGCCAACTATTCCAATTTTCTATAAGGTTTTATCATGAATGAATGTTGGACTTTGTCAAACTTCTTTTGCATCTATTGAAATGATCATGTGATTTTTTTTTCCTTTGGCTCTATAGATTTATGGATTTGCATATATTGAACCATCCTTGCATTCCTAGGACGAATCTCACTTATTTGTGATGTATAATCTTCTTGATGATTTGCTGCATTCTATTTTCTAGTACTTTACTGAGGATTTTTGCATCTATGTGAGTTATGGAGATTGGCCTGTAATTCTCCTGTTTGGTTGAATCTTTCTCTGGTTTTGGTACCAGAGTAATATTGCCTCCAAGATTGAGTTTGGGAGAATTGCTTCCCTTTCAATTTCACTGAAGAGGTTGAGAAGAGTTGGCGTTAAACTGTCTTCAAATTTCTTGTAGAATTCAGCTGTGAATCCACCAGGATCTGAGCTTGTCTTTGTTGATAGTTTTTCTTTCTTACATGTTCAATTTCATTTACTGATACTGGGTTGTTCATAACTTTTATATCTTCTTGATTCAGTTTCAGCAATTCATATGTATCTAGAAATCTGTCCATTTCTTCTACATTTTTGATCATGTGAAAATGAAGATTTTAGAAGTAGGTATTAATGATCTTCTGAATTTCTATAAGGTCAATAGTGATTTTGCCCTGTTCATTCCTCATTGCATGAGTTAGAATTTTTCTTTCCTTTATTGATAAGATTGGCTAGGGACTTATCCATTTTATTTATCCTAAATTAATTCCTTGCCTCATTAATTCTTTGTATTATTTTCTTCATCTCTATTGCATTAATTTTTGCTCTAATCTTTATAATTTCTTGCCTTCTTTGGGCTTTGGGCTTCACTTGCTCTTCTTCTAGAAGCCTGAGGTTCAGCATAAGGTTGCTTATATGGACTCATTCTGTTTTCCTGATGTGAGAATTCACTGCTATAAATTTCTCTCTTAGGATTGCATTCATTGCATCCCACAGGTTCTTCAAAGTTATATCTGAATTTTCTTTTTTCTGTTTTTATGTATTGAGTACAGAGTCTACAGGGTCTCACTGCACAGATAAGACTCATAGTGATCCTCCTGACTTCAGCCTCCCAAGCACTGAGATTACAGGCACATGCCACCATACCCAGTCTCAGTCACCAGCTCAGTGCACCCCAGGGGTGGGACCGACATAGCATGCTGGGGATCAAACCCCAATTCCTGAACCTACCTAAGCAGGTGCTTTAGTCCACTGAGCTAACTGGCCAGCTTTGTATCTGCATTTTCACTTGATTGTAGATACTGTTTAATTTCTTATTTAATTTTACCTATTATCCATTGATTGTTTAGGAGGGTGTTATTTAATTTCCATGTTTTCATTGAGTTTTTGTTATTCCTTCTGTCAATAATTTCCAGTTTCACTGCACTATGATCACATAATATGCATGGAATATTTTCGAGTCCTTTACATTTACTTAAGCATGTTCTATGTGCTAGTATGTGATCTATTTTGGACAATTCTTGTGTACAGATGAGAAGAATGTGTGTTTTGATGTTATGGGGAAGAACACTCTGTGAAGGTCTACTAAGTTCATTTCTTCACAACTTTGGTTTAGTTCTGTTATTTCTTTGCTGGCTTGTTTGCCTAGTTGATCTATCTCTTTATGACAGGAAGGTGTGAAAGCCCCCCATTACAATTTGATTTTTCATGTCTGTTAAAATTTGTGTTATATAAGGACAGGACAGACAGCTCAGTGGATTAAAGTACCTGCTGAAGAAGATGCAGGACCTGGGAGTTTGATCCCCAGGCCTGCCATGCCAGCCCTGCCACTGGGTCATGCGGAGATGTCAATTGAGACTGGGCATGGTGGTACACACCTGTAATTCCAGCACTTGGGAGGCTGTAAACAGGAGGATCACTATAAGTCTGATCTACATAGTGAGACCCTGTAGACCCTGTACACCCTGTACACCCTGTACTAAATACATCAAAATTTTGTCTTGTATAGTTGGATTCCCCTACATTAGGTGCATATGTATGATTATTATCTCTTCCTCTTGCAATTTTCCCCTAACAAGTATGTAATTACCTTCTTTATCTCTTTTGATCATTCTTGGTTTTAAATTCACATTGTTAGCAAACAGAATAAGTCTCCTTGCTTTTTCTGGGTTCCTGTCAAGTGGTGCATTTTTTTTTCCATCCTTTGACTTTCAGTCTATGAACTTCCTTTTGATTGAATGTGTTTCGTATATACAGTATATTGTTGGGTTTTGTTTCTTGATTCACTCAATCTGCTTCTTTTGATTGGCAAATTGAGCCCATTTACATTGATGGTTATAACTTACATATATTGGCTTATCTTCCATGTTATTTTCCTGCTGTAGGTTTCCTACTTTTCTCCTCTGTTTTAATTGTTTGCTCTGCTTGGTGATTTCCTTTTATTGTTGTTTGTGAAGTTGTGGTCATCATTGTCTCTTTCTAAAATATCTATCAGTACTTTTTATTGAGTCAGTTTAGTGGTCATAAATTTCTTCAATTATTTTTTGTCATGGAAGTATCTTATCTCTCCATTAATTTTGATAGATAGTTTTTCAGGATAAATCAGTCTAGGTTGGAAGTTATTTTCTTTCAGGACCTGAAATGCTATATTCCAAGGTCTTCTTGATTTGATGGTTTGTGTTGAGAAATCTTCCATGATTCTGATAGGCTTTCCATTATAGGTGATCTGTTTGTTTTTTTCTAACAGTTTTAATATTCTTTTCTTTTATATTCTATTCTTTTCTTTAACAGTCTATCTTCTTCCTAGCACTTGGGAGGCTGAGGCAGGAGAACTGGTGTGAGTTCAAGACCAACTGGGCTACAAAAATGAGTTCAGAGCCAGCCTGAACTGCATAGTGAGACCCTGTCTCAAAAAGACAAAACAAAATAAAACAAATAGTCTATCTTCTATATTCTTTTCTTTAATATTCTATTCTTTTGCTAAAATTCTTGGATCTTGATTATGTGTCTGGCTGTAGCTTTATTTTGATTGTCGCAAACTGGAGTTTTGTATGCTTCATTTATCTGTATGTCAGATTCTTTTTTCCATACTTAGGAAATTTTCTGCTACTACTTCTGCAGAGAGTCTTTCCATATCATTTGTGTTGACTCCTGCTATTTCATTGACACCTATTAGTCTTATATTATTTTTCTTGACATCATCTTGCAGCTGTTGTATTGTTATTTCTTAGTTCCCTATTCTTTTTAAGAAATCTTTCTTTTCACAATCGCAAACTACAAAGTTGTCTTCAAGGTCTGAAAGTCTGTCTTCATTTTTGTTCAAATGATTTTGCCAGCTTTCACTGACATTCTTAATTTTCTGAATTTTTGTTTGAATCCATCTAATGTATTCTACTTCTTTCCAATATTACTCATTCAACGTTTCTATCATTTTTCTATTCTTCACTCTCTTTCTCTCATACATATATATATATATATATATATATATATATATATTAGATGCATTCAGCAATTATTTCATGATTGCTATCTTTTTTTTAACCTGAGAGATTATTTCTGATCTGATTTCTTCTATAGTCTGATGGAGTTATTTCTTTAGCTCAGATGCTATTATTTCAGAAATTTTAGGTGTGTAAATTCCAAGTTCTTCTATGTGTTTGTCTCCTGGACTTGTGCTGGGTGGGATGGACGTCTGAGACTGCCTTTTGCTCCTTGTTTTGACATGCTTAAAGTTCCCAAAGCTCACCAGAGCTCAAAGCCAGTGTCCAGGCTCAGCCTGATCTCCACAGTTCCCATGCCAGGGGGTAAGGGGGGCCTAAGCATGCATCAACAAGGCTCCTAAGATGGGAGTGCAGGTCACAGGTCATCAAGACTCCTGCAGTGGTCTCCCTTTTTAAAAACTATCATCAATAGTAGCATCTGAGAACATGCTCACATTTTAAGAACTGCACTCTGTAGAACACAGCAGGACTGGTCTGCAGAAAAAAGCTGTCTTGAAACCACCATAGTATAACTGCCAAACATGGTTCTTCACTCACACATTCATTCCATGCTCCACCTCAATTCACCTGAAATGTACTGTCACCATAGTCACCATGCTCACCATGACAGGCAATGAAGGATGGCATATGGGCATGCCATGCCTCGTGGGGGGCCAGGTAGTGTGCATCGCTTCTTCCACATTGCACTGCTCAACCCTTCCCTTCTCCCTGAACCCCAGTCACTTCTTTGCAACATGGCACTAGCTGCAGAACCCAGTCCAGGCTGGCTTTGTAGAGATTGGGTCAGCCAACACATGTAAAACCAGTTCCTATCACAGAGCCTGGCTTGTAGTCAGGACTCAAGAAACGTAAGTGATCGTCACTGTTTATGCCACCCCTCTCCTTGATTAACATCTCAACAAATCATTTAAACCTCATTTCACAATTGTAAGATTAAAGGGCATCACAGTACCACATGCAGCATTAAGAGTGTGCACACACACACACACACACACACACACACACACACACAAAGTGTGCATGATGCCCAGCACATAGAAGAAGCTCAAGAAATGCTGCTTCCCAGGATCAGCTTCGAAATTTTCCCAGAAGGAACCATTGATTTCATTCCACAACAACCAATATACAAGTCAGCACCAGTGAGGATCCCATCCACACAGAACGTCTAGGTTTGATATACATACAGAGGAATTTATTATAGTCATTTAACATTGCCCAGCTGAAGAAGTAGGCTAAATGGTGTGTGTTAGGCTGTTGTCCTTGCATCTGGCAATGGAAAATGAAGGCAGCAGGACAGGCTCACAGGAAAGCAAAGTGGTTGTGAAGTGAGGGAAGAACAAAGATAGCTGAAACCTGCCTCGCATCTCTCCAGCCACCAGCTCCAAGTGCAAAGAAGCAGCAGTGTAGGAAAGGCTGCCCCCTGGTGGGCACCTTGGAGAAGGCCACAGAGCAGGCACAGGGGGCTGCATGCTGGTCCACGTGCTGTCCGCACTTGCATGTGACCCCAAATGCAAAGTGGCCACGACCAGCCACAACCCCACTGCTCTCAAAAGCGCCAACAGCAGTGCCTCAGTGGAACTCACTGCACATCATCCTCCTCATGAGAGATGTCATCCCCCCATGCTGTGAAATGGGAGATTTTTCAACAGAGTCCTGGCTCTGATAAGAATGCTCCCCCGCATCTAACTTACGCTAGAGCTAAACTCAGCTTCCTTCATTTCCCCTTGAATTATTACCCATAGCTACATAATGAGGTGTCACAAAGCCCCACAGCTCAAAAGAGCAAACACGTTTCTGTAGGTCAGGAATATAGAAAAACTCCGCTAGGTTTTCTGTTTCTGGCACAGCTGCAGTCAAGATACACGCAGGCCCACATCACCCAAAGTTTTCACTGGGGCTAGAAGATCCGCTAGCTCTTGGGAAGCCTCTCACTCCTGGCCACCTGGATCCATCCACCAGGATGTGTCCTCATAGCATGGAGGCAAACTTCCCCTCACCCCCAGCACATGAAGAGAAAGAGGCGAAAGTACCACCTATGACAGGACTTACACTCAGGAGTCACTCAATGTCACCGTAGCCCATTCTACCACGACAGGTGAGTCACTAAATCCTCCCCACACTAAGCAGGCAAGAGTTAGTTCCTTCTTGAATAAAGAGCAGCGATCAGTTTGTGGACACAGTTGAACAGCACTCTGCACCTCTCCATCCCAGACCCAATCCTGTGCATGCCCTTCCACGGCCAAAGGCCTAGGTGCCATAGTGATCTCCTCAAAGCCCATGGCTTTTTCTCCCTAGCTGAATTGTTCAATACCCTTGAAGGCACAAATGGCTGCAGCAAAGTGTGTTGCCTTTGCATGGTTGTTCTTGTAATTTGTTCTTGCTGCTTGCATTAAGCCAGATAAAAGCAAGAGCCTTTCAGTAGACACAGAGGGAGCTGCCTGCAGGATCCCTGCTTCTACCCCTGTCTGTCACTGTCTCCCACTGTGCTAACATGTGCCAGATGACTTCAGACGATGCCAGACACAGCAAGAAAGAACTCTAAATGATGAGACCGGCAATATCTTTTCTCCCTGCATAATGCTTTATTCTTCATTCTGATTGTAGCAATAACAACGCCTCAGTAGAGAGTTTTCCTTCCTGAATACATGCTGTATCAGCCAGGGTTTACTAGAGAAACAGATACGACACAGGATGTACACAGGTATAAAAAATTACAAGATTGGCTTATGATGGTCACTCAGAGTAAGATGAGGGAGCATACAGAGGGTGTCTGCACCCTGGAGACTGAGGGCTTCAGCCAAAGTCCTGGAGCTCAGAGCAGTGACCTATGAGAACCCACAAGAGGCTGAAGAGTCTGCACCCAAAGCCAGGAGGTGATATCCAAGCTGAGAGCAAAGACTGGAGCTCCCCCAAAGAACAGAAGCAGATTCGTCCCTTCTCATTCCCCCTTTATACCACCCAGGTGACAAGCTGCCCTATGGTTGATCTCCTGCCTCCTAGGGTGTAGAATTGTTGCGCTTGTTTAGTAAAGCTTCTAAATGTTTCTGGTTGATATGATCCATCAGCGTGGGATGCTGCTGCTGCTGCTGCTGCAGTCAGGAGAAAGAGCAAGTGAGAGAGAAAAATCCAATGTTCATTACGTCTATTTTGTGGTTACCTAGTAGATTCTAGTGTTTTTAACTTAAAATAATTAAATCTTAAAATAAGATTCCTTGAATTAAAAATATGGAGACAATATAAGGGAGCATATTAAGTAAATTAATGCAGCGTGTCATGGAGATGATATGTAAACAACTGAAACCTAGGGAGCTTGGGCAGGACCCGCCTGGTTCTGGAAGCCCTCTGACCTTGACCCTGTGCTCACATTTTGCCCTTTGTCCATTAGGGGGAGCTGCTGCACACGTTCTTCCCAGCTGCCAACCTCGCATGAAGCACTGACTTCACAGCAGTGACTATGGACCTAGTGCCCACCTGTCCTGCAGGGAACTCACATCTTCTCCACAGAGATGAGATGCTGAGGCCTGAGAATCACATGCTGAGCCCAGAACTCAGATCCCAGTGTTCAGCCCCCAGAGCTCAGCTATTGAAACTCACTGGATTGAAAACTCATGTGCTCCAACTAAATCTGATCCTTTCACCTTTTTTCTACTTTTCTACTTTGACTATTGACTATTTTTTATTTGAGTACAACTGAAAATGTATTCTCCATGTTCCCCAGCCAGCCCATCAAGTTGTCTTACCTTATTAACTGTTGATACATACATATGTACATTAGTATGCAATCTGTATGCATATACAAAATAATGTACAAATATAAAAATAGTTAACTTTGCATTCCAGGTAAATAGCAAATAATTTTAGTGTAAGCATGTCCCAAATAGTGTAGAATATGGTTACACAAATTTTTCTAATTTCATCATTTATCAAGAATTCCAATATAACTGGGCTTCCTATAGTTTATCCATTCTAAAGGCATTTGCATCAGAAGCTCTATTACCAGAGAGAGGGGAACATTTACCAAGCACCTACTATGGGGTTTTTTTGTTTGTTTTTGTTGTTGTTCTTGTTTTGTTTTGTTTTGTTTTTGGTGTTAGGAAGCAAACCCAGGATGTCACGCATGCCGGGTGAGTGCTCTGCCACTGAGCTCCCCCAGTCCCCACCCCACACCCATGTGGCAGTGCTGAGTGGAGCCCCAAGCACTAAGCATTCTGTAGCAGCTCCAGGCCACAGTTCAAACAGCACCATTACTTCAGCCATGAGACTAGGCAAACCCCATGGTGCTAAAAATATGTGTGGCTGATAAGGTTATGATGTGGCGCACCTGGCAGGCCCCAGTGAGGAAGTCACAGAGAGGACCACTGAAATTCTGGGACCCAGGCATGCCACCTCCAGGAAAGAAGTACACACTGTTAGGACAACAACTCCTGCTGAACTAAGAGGCCTGGCAGGGTGGTTAAACACAGAGCACCATGTGGCCATGAGGCCAGAGCTGCCATCATAAGGGACTGCTGTCTTCCACAGAGTCATCAAGTTGGCAGGACCCACAAAAGCCCTCATCAGGTAGAAGCAGGGTATCTATCTAGCCTGGGCTCAAGAAGCTTTTGTAAATGAGGGAAAGAAGCATTTTTAGGGAAGGAAGGGGAATGAGAGAAAAAGAAGAAGCAAGATATATCACGTACAGGTACCAATTCTCTATGATGAATGTGACCATGTAAGTACTTCTAAAATGCACCAATAAAAAAAAAAAAATCCGTGAATTGGGAAACTCATTTGACCCAGCAACCAGGCCCGGCATGTCAGTGAGACTATCGTGGGCCCACCAGGAATACATTTGACCCAGCAACAAGGCCCAGCATGTGAGCAGAACTTCATCCATCAGACAGGTTCAGTGTGGAAAACTGCAGCAGAACTCCCTGCAGAGAGGCGTCAGATAAGACCCACCCAGCTGATTCAGGAGCAGAACATCTTGCCAGAATGGCACATCAGATTCACCTCCAAGGGCTGCAGCAGGAAGAAGTGGAGCTCAGCAGCCAGACCCAAGCCACACCCACCTGAACGAGTTTGAACTTGGTAGATCCAGACCTGGTGCTAAGATAAGAACTCTACCAAAGCTCTACACCAAAGGTCAGAAGGCAGGACTACACAAAATGACAAAGAAAAGGAGTAAAATGCATTCTCAGGCCCCAAGCCCACCCAGAACAAATACAGGAGACAATAGCATAGAAGAAATTGGAAATCACACACCTGAAATCTCTGAAAGAATAGCATCTGAAGTAAAGAAACAACTGCAGAAAGGCATAAGGGAAATCTGATCAGAAATAATTTCTGAAATAAAAAAATGATAACTGTAATAAAGGAAATACTAAGTGCTTCTAAAGAAGACACTGACAAAAAAATAGAGGAGGATAGAAAAATGGTG
>PVKN010034513.1:0-11814 GCA_004027915.1 Capromys pilorides
TCACAGTTTAAAAGAGGAGATGCGTATGAGGCTCATAGTTTGTGGAGGACCACCTGAGCAGCTCTCCTTGAAAGAAGAGCAACTGTCTCCATTTTGACTGAGCCTGACCCTGTTCCCTCATATTGAAATGTACAGAGCTGGCAAGGACTTCTCATCATCCTTTCAGTTGGCCTTAAGCAGTGTGTATTGGTTTAGCGGAGGTGCTGGTAGCAACTTTTGAAGATCGCACGCGTGTTTCCCTGATAACAGGATGAAGAGCCAATGCTCCACCGTGTCAGCTCGGATTGAGCCTCAAGGTAGAGGCTATGACTTCCTGGGGCTAGAAAGATTACCCATCAGAGCTGAAGTACCAGACCTCCAAAATATTAGATACTAGCTCAATAGCATAATGCAAATTACTTCCTTTGTATATCTCTGAATATGGTGGAAGTCAATGCAGGCCTCCTACCTGGCCCAGCTCACAGTGCTCATCTTTTCCCACAATTCCTTTCAATGCTCACCTTCCCAAAATTCCTTTTTGCAAGCCACTCCACCTTCTCCAGTGAATAAAGCCGGAGTACAGCCCTGGGTCGCGCTCTTGGTTCCGGAAAACCATCTTCTTGGCTGGACTTAGGGCCCCTTGGCTCCCCAGTAAGTAAATAAATATAGATAGATAGATATGTCTTAATGTCTTTGTTATCTCCATGGGATGTGCTGGGAGTAGTAGATTGGAATTAAGTCGATGGAATTCCAATAACCGGTTTTAGGATTGTAAGTTTAGACTTCTTGGGCCGAGGCAAGAACCAGGAAGGGACTCCGACAATAGTTCCTGGTGGGTTTAGTCCAAAATCGGGATTAAAAGGGAGAAACTGCATGGTACAAGGGTATATCGGAGGAGAGCTCCTCATGGCCAGGAAACTGAGCAAACCGAGATGCTGGGGACCAGACCACGCCCTTCAGCTCCCGCCTTCCAGGTCAGACCTCCTCAGACACACGCCCCAGCTGAACTCACCAAGGATAAATCTGCTGGCGCACACACCCTACGCCATGATAGAGTCATGATGTAGTCCAAAGGCCTAACTCTGAGACTTTGGGGAAGAGGCTTTGGAGAACAATTAGACACTAATTATAACAACACTTCACTCTTTCTCCCCTTGAGGGGGACAGTGCTATGGTCCACTACTTCCCCGAGCTTCCCAGTGAGGCCAGGGTCCGGGGCTCACGTGCCATCTCTGTTGGCGACAGCTACCAGTTCTCTTCCCTCCCCCAGCTCATTGACCGGGCTAGAGTGTATTTCAAGGGGAAATCTTTTAAGTAAACTTCTTTCATTTGCATCCTTTTCTTGGCTCTGCTTCTGGGGGAATCTCAAACTCCTAAAAACGCACCCTAAAAATTATCCTCAACACATATACGAAAACAACATATATCCAAATTTATTTTTTTTGGCATTGTTTGTAACAGTGAGAAGTTGAAAATAATACATCCGAAGAAGACTGGTTGAATACTTAGTGACACTCATGTAGTAAAACACTATACACCTGTATAAAAGAGAAAAAAGTTTGTGTCCTGACATGAAACATTCTGCGCTGTATTAATGAGAAAAGCAAAATAAGAACAACATAAATTATGCTACCAAGTGTGTACACACACACACAAAAAAAGCCTGTATGTATATGTATGTGTGTGTTTGCACGTGCCTAGAATCTTCCTGCTAGAGACCCCAAAACACACCACTTGACTGCCCCCTACGAAAGGGACTTGAAGAGCTAGGCAGACTTTCCATCATATACCCCCGAATGCCTTTTGCTTTCTGCGCTATGGAGAGGTTTATCGATTCAAAAATAGAAGTAACAGATGAATAGGAAAAGGGAGATTTATGGTTCCTCCTCGGAAGCTTTATTGGCTGACGGCCTCTGGTGCGGGGAGCATCTTCATCACTCGGCTGTTCCCAGTCCGCCTCGCGGTGGTGACGCACTGCCCACGCCTGCGCACTCGCCCACAGAGTCTCACTTCCGCCCTGGTGACGCCAGCTTCCTCACGCCTGCGCACTCGCCCACAGGCGGCTCACCCTTTCCGCTCATCCAGAAGGGAGTCCTAGCTCCTCCAGGAGGAAGGCGCAGCCCGGTTTCTCCCCTATGCGTAGGAGTGTGGAGGAGCCCTTACTGGGGTGGTGCCTCCTGGGGACCAGCATCGCTCATCATGTCCTTGTACTGCCGTTTGAAGAAGCCAAGCTGCAGGATGGAGACAGACAGTTAAGGGACATAGAGCCAGGGTGGCAGCCAAAGGTCATGCACAACGGAAGAGGAACTCTAGGGCCCCAGGGAGCAGAAACTAACAGGGCAGAACGTGGCAGGGACATGAGGCAAGTGGGGCCGGGAGGGAGCAGCGCCAGCACTGGGTTCGGGAAGGAGACATTAGGTATAACAAGAACGTCTCCTGCTGGGTGTGGTGGCCTACAACTGTAATTCCTGCACTCAGGAGGCTGAGGCAGGAGGATCGCAGGAGCGTCAGGCCAGCCTGGGCTGCCTAGTGAGTTCAAGACCAGCATAAGCCTCATAATAAGACCCTGTCCCCCCAAAAACAAAATCTCCTTGCACTGTGGTTCATCACCCAGGGACCATTCTAGGTGCCCTACATATAGTGACGTCCCGTACATGCCCAGACGGGCATTGGTGCTACTGAAGAAACTGAGGCAATGAGAGGCTCTGGCATGCTCAAGGCCACACAGCAGCAACATGGGGAGCTGAATGTCCAGTGGAGCTACTGTGCAGGAAAGGGGAAAGAGCAGGGAAAGGGCCAAGCTGGGGACACCTTGTACAGCCCCGCGGTGATGAGGGCCAGGAGCACCAGTCCCCCAATGGAACTCCCCACGATGAGCGGAAGAGGGTTGTGAACTTCATATAGCTCCACCTTGGTCTCTGTCTGGGGAGGAAGTGGAGAAAAGACGTGCATCAGACAGATCCAGAGTTCTGGAACTTTCCCCAGGTGGGCCTGTGCCCCTGACTCCAAAGCATTCGTCTTCCCTGTGCCCCCAGTCCCTGCCCATTCTTCTTCCTCCCCCTCCCCAGCTCCAAAGATGATCTTCACAAGCCTGGCTGCACCCGCACCCTCCAGCAGGCCTTCTGTGCCCAGTGCCCTGGGCCCAAGACAGCTACCTGGGTCCGCACAAACATTCCCTGTTTGGGGAGCAAGGCGAACACAGAGTTGTTAAACACGATCTCTGCTGTGCTCACAACCAGGAGGTGACTACTCGAGGTCTGTGGAACAGAACAGGGTAGGGGCCAGGTGGGGTCCTCGAGTAGCACCGCAGCGCCCACCCCACGGGCCAGGACCTCACGGACCTTGAGATACCAGTTGAATGAGAGGTTGCCTCGAAGAGTGACGTTGAATTCTTCCTCGACGTTGAGGTAGGGGATGGCACACTCGATTCTCTGGCACACAGCAATGGAGCAGTTCTGGGGAAGGAAGGGAGGAGGGAGAGAACTCAGGAAATGCGGAGACCACACTGGATCAGTGACGAGCTGGAGGCGCTGCCCGTGGCCCCAGGCTGAAGTTAGGCCTCTTCTCACCACCACGTGAGTCTTCTGAAGCACAGCCTGGAAATCTGAGCGGGGCGGTGGCCTTTCCTCAGTGCTGCAGGCACTCGTGAGATTCTGAGGAGAGAGGGAAGGAGGTCCCAGACCCATGCTGAGTCCAGGGGAGGCTCCGAAGATCTATTTCAGGCAAGATTGGGGCTGTGGAGGGAGAGTGTGGCCCCCGCTGCTCAGCCCCGGCTGAACTCACAGGGAAGAAGGTGACCCGGGGCCGATCCCAGACAATCTCATTGTCCAGCCGCACAGGAACCCAGAAGACCACGCTGATGGGAAGGCTCCTCTTGCCCAGGTTGCTGAACTAGACCAGGAAGGGGAGGGTCAGGCCTTAGCAGCACTGCCTCCGTGAGCCACAGGACATGGCTTCCCAGTTCCCTCAGCCCAGGACCCCCGGGGAAGGGCCATGGCCTGTCCCTTTCCAGGAGCCAGGAGAGTGCAGCTGCTAAACACACATTTGAGACCAGACAGGCTGGCCTTGTGCCCTGGCTTTTCCACTTATCAGCTGTGAGAACCTGGACAAGCTGATAACCCCTCCAAGCCCTGCTGTACCCGTCTGGAAACGAGGGACAGCAACAGTGCCTCCCAGATGGGTGACAAAGGTGTGTGATGCTGAGAATCATCTCATCTTCCCTTTTCCCTCCCTTCCTCCCTCACTCCTCCCTCATCCTCTCCCCATCTTTCCTTCTCCCCCTCTCCTGCCCTCCCTCACTCCCTCTTCTCCCCTCCCCCTCTCCTTCCCCCTCCTCCCCTCCCCCTCCTCCTCCCTCCCTTTCCTCCCCTTCTCCTTCCCGGGCTTCCCCTTCTTCCCCTCACTTCCTCCTCCTCCTCCTTTCTCCCCTCCCCATCTTCCCTCCTCCCGTCCCCCTCTCTGCCATGCCAGCACCCAGTGCACCCTTCTGCATGTTGCCCACACCATTTCCACATTCTCCCCACACCAGTTGCCCTTCTGCCCTTGCTGTCCACCTGGTAGTGGTGCTCCATGGTCTGATTGGTCTTTTCTGAAGCTGTGAAGTTGAGATATTTGGTAGAGGCCTCACCACTAAAGAGAGGAAGAAGAGATGGCAGGTGACAGAAGATGAGGGGTCTCATGGAAGGGGGCTCTCAGGCTGTGTGTGAGAAGTGCCCAGGCTCATAGTAATGTGGCCTTAGGGGAGGCGGGTGGACACAGTGTGTGCCACTTTGGGCCAATTACACATATACACAACACACACATGCGCACACACACACACACACACACACACACACAGAAGTGCGGTGGCTGTGCGCCCAGCTGCAGTCCCCAGCCCAGCACCTGGAGACTATCAAGTAGACGGCATATTTCACGGGCAGCTCCAGCTGGGATTCCATCTTTTTAGTCCGGGGCATGTTGTTCTCACTGAAAGGAAAGAGCAATCTTAGCCAACTCTCGGGACCTGGGAGCCTGCCTGGCCCCCTCATCTGTCTCCATCACCCACCACTCCCGGCCACGCACCAAGTCCTGTTCTCCCCGAACCCTAAACCTCCCTGTTCCCTAACTCCTCGGCCCTCCTGGCCCACACCCGCTCTGCTCGCCCTGATGGCTGCAGAGACCCTCCAGCTTCCAGTCGGCTGCACCCCATAACCAGTTTCACTGTTAGCTCTGGATGTCCCTGCAAAGCCTTCAGTGTCCACAGGTGGGAGCTATGGACGGTGACGGCACCACGGGGTGCCGCCGCGCTCATCGCTGGACTCATCTGCGGCTGAGCTCAGAGCTGGGGCCGCGGTCAGGAGTCGGGGCCGCCGGAGGGGGCTGCCGGGGGCGGGGTCTCGGAGGGCGCTCCGCCCCCTGGTGCCCTCTCTTCTGCGTGGCCTCCGGCCTGCCTCCGGGTGAGCCACTTGGCTGCACACCCGCCGGCCTCTGCACCGTGCTGCACCTGCCTTTGAGTCTTCCAGCCATGGGCTGAAGCTGGGCCAAAATAACCCTCTCCTCCTTTAAGCTGCAGGGAAGGGGTATTTTGTCCCAGGAGCAAGAAAGTGGCTGAGACCCCGTCATTCCTAGAGGGCCTTTCTGTCATTGCAAGTGTAGTCATGTCCCTCCTGTAGGTTAAACTGCGAACCTCTCTGCACTTCGTGACCCAGCCGTTATCTAACCACGCGCCTGGCTGACGCACCCCGTGATCTCCGCGCGCGCTCCAGGCTTTCCCTGGTACCCCCTCCCTTCCTCCCTTCTGTCTTCATATATCTTCCTCAGAAGCGTTTTCTAAAAACCAAGCTCCCGAGAACCCCGGACACCCTCAGCAGTTTTCTTGTCTGGGAGGCCGGGAGCCGCCTTCAACCCTGCCGTCCAGCCCTCACTCAGACAATGCCTGCGCCTGGTGCGGCTCAGCTCGGTTCAGTGAATGAATGAGTGACGCGACCAGACAATCAGGAGGGAGAGGGAGGAAGTTCATCCTGGAAATGGGGCCTCAGAGCTGAGGAATCGGTGTACCTGGTCACGTTAGCCTTGAGCAGTAATTTGTTTCCAAGGGAAGCCTCAAAGTCTACATCAAATGTGATGGTGAAGGTGACCTGGAATTGGAGCAAGGAGGCGTAGTGATACAAATGGGGGGAGGGGCAGAAACAACACAGGCATCAGCTGCTGGAAGCTCACCAACACCCCACCAATCCACACCGGAGAATATTGATGGGCGGCCCTTGAAGATATGCGAACTGGGAGACACTCATCACAAAGGACCGCACACCGTGTGTTCTCACTTACACAAAATATCCAGAATATGAAAATATAGAGAGGCAAAAGGAATGAGTGGTCGCTGGGGGGTGGGGTGCAATGGGAAGACCTCAAAAATGTACCACTTTGAATACACTGAATTCCACATTTTAGCACATTTTAAGTGGGTGAGTCTGTGGTATATATGGGCTATGTCTCCATAAAGCTGTTTTGAAGAAAGAAAAAGGAAACCCTCACTCTAAAAAAGAGAGCAAGAAAGAGAAAGCGAAAAGAGGAGAGAAAAAGGAGGAGGAGAACCCCAGAAGAAAACAAAAGAGAACAGGAGGGGGAAAGCCAGTGGCTCAGACCTCAGAGTTGTCTGGGAAGATGGGGTGGTTGATGTTGCAGCTGGTGCTCTTCAGAGGTTCGGGTCGTTCAGTGGAGGGGTCAGACAAACAGGTCAAGGCCCAGGATCGCCGGGACTGCTGGTTCTGGGGGCAAATATGACATCAGCAAGCCCAGCCCTGAAGAAATGGACAGCGAGGGGCAGAGGGGCCTGAGAAGGGTCTGGTTACCTGCACCACGGACACTTTCCGATAGGACAAGCCCGCTGGGTAGTAGAGAGTGACCTGAGTCCTGTAGGAGTCCTCGCCGTCGTTCCTCACGGTCAGCGTCACATTGAGGCCCTGGGGGTCGCCCACTACCACCATTTGCTGTCTGTGGGAACAATGAGATGACAACAGTGAGGCTCCAAGGGCTGCCCTGGGGCAAGCCTGCCCCAGCGGAAGGGGCACAGGCACTTGCAAAGAGAGGCGGCAGGCGGACGGACCGCCACTAAGGACTCTGCGGCACACGGGTGCCTCTGAAGGAGCGGCTCCGTGCAGGTCTCCTCAGCCAGAAGATCCAAGTGCCGCATCATGGAGCAGATGCAAAGATGGTGATGAGGAAAAGAAACTCACTCTGCCCGGCGGAAGGCAACACCGAGGTCATCCTGGCAAATGCTGTCGTTGCCACAGTTCTTCTCAAAGGGAAACTGAAAAGTAGGAATGAGGTAAGAGCAAGGCGAGGAGATAATGAAGTGAAACAGCAAAATGAAACATGGAAACCAGCTTCAGCAGTCAGCCTCTTGTGCTCTCCCGCCCCCGGGAGGGCAAGGGCCAACTCCAGGACTCACCGCGGCAGTGAAAAATTTCGGAGCATCTTCAGCCAGAACTGGCCGAAGGTTCCCATAAGAGGCTAAGGGTGTCCCCACCAGAGTGTAGTTGAGGCGCAGGACAATGGGGCTCACTGAGTCATCTACACATTTCTGAGAAAGACGAGGCATTGGGGAGCTGCCCTCCTCTACCTCCCGAGCCCACCTCATGCTTGGCCCGGGGATCGGCCACCAGCCTGCTCACCGGTAGCAGCAGGGCCAGGGTCTCACATTCCCGTGTCAGCCTCAGGGTCCGGGCCTGTCTGTATGAACTACTCTTGGTCTTGTCAAAGACGGCGCGGGAATTTGGACGGCCAGAGTCCAGAGTCAGATCGTAAGAGACCACAGCCTGGACCTCTCCTGAAGGGACAGGGCAGCATGGTGGTGAGGAGCCTGGGCTGCGTAGTCAGGCACAAGGACTCCGAGGCCTAGGTCCTCTGTGCCCCAGCTGTGTGATGCGGGGCATCTAGCCTGAGCCTTTGGAGCCTTGAGTCTTCATTTCAAGGTGAAGCTAATAACTGTAACCTTCCAGCAGTGAAAAGTAAATAGTGCCCACAAAGTAAGGGCTAAAAATTGGAGTTGTTATTATATACTAGAAAATTAATTGTATTTTTGACGATATACTTCTGTATGGATTTCCTTTTATTTATCTTGCTTTGATTTTATAAAGAATCTTGATGTCTTTCATCAGTTTGAGAAAATTCCTAATTACTATTTGTTGCTTCCTCATTTATCTCATTTATTCTCAATCTCTCCTCTCTCTCCCTCCCTCCTTTTCCCTCTCTCTTTCTCCCTTTCCTTCTTCTCTCTCTGTTCCTCTCTCAATTACATGTTTTTTATATCTTTCATCATAGCCCATGTTTTTTTTCTTTTTTTTTTTGGTTTTTTGTTTTTTGTCCGTTTGAGGCACAGTCTTGCTAGGCAGCTCAGCTGACCTTGAGCTCTCTTTGTAGCCAGGCTGGTCTCAAACTCAGCGATCTTCCTGCCTCAGCCTCCTGAGTACGGGGATTACAGGTGTGCACCACCATGCTTGGATTCCCACATTTCTTTTATGATCTGTCTGTACTCTTTATCCTTTTTTCTCTGTGTGTTAATCTGAGTAGTTTCAATGAATTCATCTTTTAGTTCAATAATTTTCTGTTCTAATCTGCCATCGAATTTATTGAATTCTTAATTTCAGTTACTGTATTTCTCACTACTAGAATTTTCTTTTGACTTTATGATTTCTGAGCCTTCACTCAAATTCTTCTCCATCCTTTCCTTTCTTTCTCCTTGAATATATAAAGTGCATTTTTAAAAAATTCCTACCTGATCACTCTAATTTGAGAATCATCTATGAGTCCATTTCTATTGTCTGTTGCTTCTCCTGGTTGTTAGAAAGACAAAGGTCTTTACCAAGAGCCTCTTAAATTTCTGACTCCTCCCCCATGGAAAGCCATGTAATCTACCAACCAATGACTTGAGAAGATTTTAAGGTCCACTTGATGGTGTCCTTTTTGCTATTCCTTACTCTCCAAAACTTTTGTTTTGGATAGTATATAGGTCAAGCTGGCCTTGAACTCACTACATAACCCAGCTTGGTCTTGAATTTGCAGTGATCCTCCCATCTCTGCTGCTATATTTTTTTCTCCTCTCTTTCTTTCCAATGTTGTCATCAGCATTCTCCTACCCCCAGCATGACTCTACTCTTTGAGAGCTGAAGAAAAGGAAGAATTCAGGTGACTCTTGATAAAAAGCATCCCTGAATACTTTATGAATTTGTGTCTAGCTTCATTAACTCCATCTCCCTGAATGAGTTCTTGCTCCACTTAAAAAATATACGAGCCTTATTTGTTCACAGGTGTGGGGCCCCTAGTTTCTTGGAGAACTGAGAAAGTTAGAAAATGCAACCTGCTCATGTCTGCGCTGAGGTTTGCCGGCCATTCCTACCCAGCAGGGGAGCAGTCTGCTCACTGCAGCCAAGCTTGGAGGAGGCTGCCAAGCCAGCTAGAATGTTCCTTTGGGTTTCTAGAAGGCTGGGAGAGGAGCAAGCCAGCTCTCCAAGTCCCCAGTCATGTTTCCCTCCCAGATCTCACCTCGTAGCTGGTCCCGAGTGGTCTTGCGGAGCTGCAGGCAGACCGTGACCTCTCCAGCATTGTTGCTCCTCACTACCTGCTCCTGACACTCAAACACATTCCTTGCCACCTCCCTGGGTGTGAAATTCATGGTTGTGTCTACTCTCAGCAATGGCTGGGATCTGCAGGGACACCAAGGGACCAACCCAAGACTTCAGGCAGTGAAGAAACTCATTCAGGGAGAAGAGCTGGTGTGCTGCAAAAGAAAGAAATTCTCACCTGAGCAGAAATAAGTGCCCCTGCGCCCCCACAGCCAGGTCCATCAGTCCATCCATTGTGAGGTCCTGGCCCCCGCTCAGGGACTGCCCAAAGTACTGGAGCCCAGAGGACAGCTGGGAGCCGGTGATCCGCTGGGGGCGGTAAAGAGCAGGAGAGAAAGGAAGGAGAAAAAGTGGGAATTGTGCAACCAAGTTCTACGTTGTGACGCCCAGAGAGGTTCTCTGGGCTCGATCCAATCTTCATTTCCCATAATTCTTCAAGGACTTAAGGCAATTTAGACCTTACAAAGGGATGATTTACCTGTAAGCCACAACCTCAAGACAATACCCCAAATTTCCATTAACTACCTGGCTTTCCTAAAGAAAACAAAAAGGTTACAAGGAAGTAAAACTATACAATTTGGCTTAGCTTCTGCCCATTCACTTGGTCATAAGAATGTAGACCCCAAACATGACTCTTGCTAGGCCAGGACTCAAAGATTCCTGGACACCCTGTCTCAAACACTCTCCCTCTTGGTTTCCTAGGCCAGGGCCAGAGCACAACCTCAACCCACCCCATTCTGTACCCTGGTCCCAGATCACTTCCCCTTGACCTGGGCAGAAAACCACAGAAATTTGCCTTTGTCAACATCAAAAGCCCCCCAAAGGCCAGGTAGCCCTGCCAAGATTAGCTCTCCCTCAGCTGTTCCAGCCCACAAACACCCAGGCCACAAGATCCCTTAAAAGCCTTGTGCTTTGCCTTGTTCACTGCTATCTTGGTCCACTAGACAGCCAGCCCACTTCTCCTACTTCCAAAAGATCTTGCATCAGAATGCCTGTTCTGGTCAATTGCTGGGTTTGTACCTAATAAATCCAACTAATCTTATCATGTAAATATGAAGAGTGTGAAAGGGGAGGTGACAGAGCATCTGTGTGGCAAGAGAGAGATTGAAAGAGGACACAGTCCTAACCTTCAGCAGTGAGGAATTGAGGCTAAAACAAAAATCAAGATGTATCAAAATTTTCTTCGTCCATTCACCCATCAGTGGCCCTACATCTTGGTTCTTGTCGATAGTATTGCAATGAACAGAGACACAAAAGTATCTCTGATATAATGATTTAATTGCCATGGCTATAAGCCCCGGAGTGAGATTTCTGGCTTATCAGGTAGTCCTAAATTCTCAATCTGAGAAACCTCTTCCTAATTTACCTCCTCACCAACAGTGGTTGAGGGCTCCCCTTTCTCTGTGTCCTCACCAACACTTGTTTGTTTGTTTTATCTTTTTGATGATTGCTATTATAACTGGGGTAAGACGACATCTCTTTGTGATTTTGATTAGCATTCACTGGATGTTCAATAATAGTTAGCATTTTTCATGTATTTGTTGGCCATTTGTATAAGAGATACCTATATTAATCATTCATTCATCTACTTTTTATTTTTATTTTTATTAGACAGGATCTCACTATGTGGCTCTGACTGTCCCTGACCTTCCTATGTATCCCAGGCTGGCCTTGAACTTACAGTGACTCTCTTGCCACAGCCTCCCTAGAAGAGGGGACCGTAAAGCAGAAGTCATAGCATCAGAAGAAGTCACTTTATTGGATTAGACTTTTAAACCTACTTTAACTTTTCAAATTATGTGCAAAAATAACATTGAAAAATTATAGTAAGTAATAAATGTATAAAAAAAATGTTTTTAAGAAGGCTGGGCATAGTGGCAAGTGCCTGTAATCCCAGCACTTGGGAGGCTGAGGCAGGAGGATCATTATGAGTTCAAGATCAGCCTGGGCAACAAAGTGAGATCAAGGTCAACCTGAACTGCATAGTAAGACTCTGTCTCAAAAAGACAAAAAAAGAAAGAAAGAAAGGAAAAGAAAAGAAATCCAAAACACAAGGAAATTAAAGAAAAGAATAAAAGATGTTCAAAAGGAAACAGGAAGATTGATCTTTTGCAGAACAAAGAAGACCAAAGATACTGGGAGCTAGAGGGGGGATGTAAAAAGAATTCAGTTGTATCTTACAGCGTAACAACTATCCGCAATTGATGTATTCATCATGTACCATCAACATGGA
>PVKN010034514.1:0-11812 GCA_004027915.1 Capromys pilorides
ATCTGATCTACCGTCAATTAAGATTTTGTCTTTTTACATGATTTAAATTAAATTTATATTTTAGCTGATACATTAAAACTATCTATCTATCTATCTATCTATCTATTAATGTTTTTCACAACAAGATACTTCTTTATTTACACTTTTGCAAAATTAGTAACATGCGACACAAGATTGCCTACCAACTAATAGCTGACCTTAACCACACAGGATGTTTATCACAGGACAAAGGTAGCTTTTTTGCTTTAGACGCTGAGGCCTAGTTCTGCCGACACACATTTGATCGATTTCCTAACTTCTGTGGCTCCCAGCATACCCACTTTTTTGTCCTGTTTTGTCAGAGATGGGTGTTCCATTGCAGATAGAGAAGCTGTATTTGGAGAAGTCTTTATGTATTTAGTACAGGGTCTACAGGGTCTATAGGGTCTCACTATGTAGATTGGACTTGTAGTGATTCTCCTGTTTTCAGCCACCATGCTCAGTCTCAGTCTCAGAGAGGCAGGCATGGCATGCCAGAGATCTGGGGATCAAACCCTAGGTACTGTGCTCTGCCTAAGCAGGTGCTTTAGTCTGCTGAGCTATTTGGCCAGCCTTGGAGAAGTCTTCAGAGGACCTTTTCATACTTGATGCCAGTCCAGAGTTTGTACATACTTGAATTCTGCAAAATAACCCAATATAGTCCAATAGTCCATAATAGTAGTGATGTCTATGACTCCTATTTTTAATTATGCATTCCATAACCATCCAACACCATCAGTAATTCTCTATTTTATACCTTAAAAATATATCTGGAACAAAGATACTTCTCACTAGTTGCTCTGTGGTGATTGTAGTCATAGAAACCATTAAGTCTCGCTTGGGAACCTTCCTAACTTACTTCTGAGCCTACTACATCCTTACTGTCTTAGGAAGGAGTGTTTTAAAAATAGGAAATCATATCCTGATGTTCCTCTAAATAAAACACTTTTTCTTATAATGACTTGCAAGATTCCACATGATATGTTTCAATTTATTTCTCTAATCTCATCTTCTACAATTCTCCAACTTTTTCACTAAGCTATAAACAACCTGGGCACTGGTTTTGCTGAGCATATTAAGGATGCTTGTATTTTAAGTACTATTTACTGGGGTATCTTTTGCCTGGAGTTCTCTTTCTCCAAACCTAGTTTATTCAGTTTTTTAAAACTTTACTCAGTGGCCATTTCCACAGTGAGCTCTATTATGTTCACTCGTATCAGAACTCAAATACTTCACTGTATGCTTGACATGTGATATGTTGCAGGAGGCTCAAACATTTCACAGTTCCACATTAACACCTCAGTACATCTGTTTTATACATCATAGTGCTTTAGTAGAGCATAATTTCTGTGCTTCTCTCATACCCTAAGAAGAAGTGGAAAGAGTTAAATAGACTTAATAATAAAAATGCAATGATATTGGTTATGGATTTGTTCTATATATAGCCTTTACTCTACTGATGAATTGGTCCCTCAATACAAAATTTCTTTGGGGTTTTTATCATGAAAAGATGTTTAGTTTTGCCAAAAGTTGTGCTACATCAATTGAGGTTGTCATGGGAGGTTTATTTTGATTCTGTTTATATGGTGCACTACATTTATTGATTTGTGTAGATTGAGTGATTTTTGCATCAGTGGGAAGAAGTAAACATGCTCCTAGAGTACGATTTTTGAATGTGTTGTTGAACTGAATTTTAAATGTGTTGCTGAATTTGGATTGTAAATTTTTATCAAAAAATTCTGCATCTATATTCATTAAACATTCTGGTCTATTGTTTTCTTCTATTGTTATGTTTTCCCAAGTTTTAATATAATGATCATTTTGACCTCATAGAAGGATTTCAGAAGTGTCATTTCCCTTACTAGTAGTTAGAGGAGGATTGGTGTTATCTTTGTAAATGTCTGGTAAAATTTAGCATTGAACTCATCTAATCCCAGAAATATTTTTGTTCATAGACTTTATGACTCCTTTAATTTTGTTACTTGTTCTTGAGCTTTTCAGATTTTTTATATCCTCTTAGTTCAGTTTTGTTGGATTGTATCTAGGAAGCATTAATTTTTTTTAGATTCTCCAGGTCATTATAATGTAGATTTTCAAAGTAATCTCTAGGAAGATTTTAGTGATGTCTGTTGTCACATACATTGCTTTCTTCTATCTAATTGCATTAATTTGGGTATTTCTTTTCTTTTTTTCTATCTTTCTTTCTTTTTTCTTTCTTTCTTTCTTTTGGCTAGCTGGCTAAGGATTTATCAATCATATTTATCTTTTCAAAGAGTCAGATCCATTTCATTGATGCTTTGTGTTGTTCTTTTAGTCACTGTATCTATAACTAATTTCAGGGCTGGTCTTTATTAGTTCTTTCTATCTGCATTGGTTTGTTCTTGTTTTTCTAAGAACTTAAGATACATCGTTAGGTTATTTTCTGAGATTTCTCTGATGCAGTCCCTCATAGCTATAAACATTCCCCTTAGAATTGTCTTAAGATAACCAAGAGTCTCTAGTGTTTTATATGTGCGTTTCCATTTAATTCTAATAACTTTTTATTGTTGTTATTATTATTCTTATTGTTGTTACCATTCTGTATTTAGAACAGTGTCTACAGGATCTTACTACATAGATCTAACTTGTAGTGATTGTCCTGTTTTCAGCTTTCGAAGCAGGCATGCACCACCATGCCCGGTCTCAATCTCCATCTCAGTGCGCCCCGAGGGGGTGCACCACATGTTGGGGATTGATCACTGGCCACTTCAGTCCACTGAGCTATCAGGCTGGCCCTCTAAGAATTTTTAAATATACTCCCAGTTTCTTTAATGGACTATTGTAAAGTGAATTGTTTATTCTCTGTTTGTGTAGTTCTGTGTTTCCTCTTACTAATAATTTCTAGTTTCACTCCACTGTTGTGTTATAAATGCAAAAAAAAAAGAAAATTTCAAGTTTTTTAATTTATTGAGGCTTGCTTTATGGACTAGTATCTTTCTTTTTAAAATTTTATTAATTTTAATGAGAAAGAAGTAACACTGAGACAGTTTTAAAATAGGTGAGTAGGATAATTGTAGTGATTAATACATTGCATGTAGTTGTCTTCATAGTAATTGTTCAGAGTACAAGATGCAAACATGATATCTTTTTTTTTTTTTGTCTTTTTGAGACAGGGTCTTGCTATGCAGTTCAGGCTGGCCTTGAGCTCACTTTTGTAGCCCAGGTTGGTCTCAAAATCACACTGATCTTTTTTCCTCAACCTCCCAAATGCTGAGATGATAGGCGTGCATCACCATACCTGGCCCTGATATTCTTTCTAAACACTACTAGTACAAATCTTCCTTCTCACTGAACTAAGAGAAAATAGCTGTATATATAGTCCAATAGTCCATAATTCTAGTGTTATCACATGGCTTAGTATTTTTCAATTTCATGCAATGTTAGCTGCTTAAATGTATTTTTATAAACTGAGAATTCATTCATTTACTAGAAAATATTTAAGAATATTTGGAATGAGTTAGATATGCAAATCTACATTATCTATTATGAATTTTATAAAATGTAAATAAAGGCCTAAAAATATAAAGCCAAGTAATGGAAATTTACAGCTTACATTAAAATGTACTATCAACATAAAATGCACATAAGATTAAAAATTTAGCATACTAAACAACTGGAAAATATTACAGGACGTTTTTAAGTTGATTGCATATTAAAATAACAATATTTAGAATTTATGGAATTATATAATATATCACTTTCTACCACTCCCTTTTCTGTTATTTGTTATTATGGCTATTAGAAAATCTTAAATTGCACCTGTGGCTCAGGTTTCATGACTGCCCTTGATGTACCAGCATCCACGCAGCATGATTGTGGCCATGTAACCGCTCTCATATTTTAAATATTTACTGCCCTAAAAGGGGAGAGGAAATTCTTTATCTTTGCTGACATTTCCAAGATTTCCTCTTTTCTTTGTATTTCCTATGTAATTTTTTTCCTTTTCAAACTTCTGCACCTGCTTTTTATGAAACTTCAACTATGAGCTCCCTGTGTACAGTTTGATGTTGTATACAAGTATATCAAACTTTTCTCCCAAAACTGATTGTGGTAGGAAAATTGGTTACAAAGACTCAAGTCCCTTTAGTAGAGAAGCTTTACAAAAGTGACAACATATAGTCACCTTTATTTTTCTTTATTTGTTTGTTTATTTATTTATTTATTTTGGTGGTACCAGGAATTGAACTCAGAACCTTACTCTTGCCAGGCAAACACTAATTCTACTGAGCTATCTCCCTGGTTAAGTCAACTTTATTGACATTGTCAAAGAAAATCTTATCCTTAAATTTCATCTTGTACACTGTGGCAATAATATATATTTTATAAATTGCATATGAAAAAGGAAATGTTTGTAAATTATGAATAAACCCAGCACAGAGTGTGTGTCTGGATTGTTGGAGCTCATATTTTTAATATATTTTGATTCTTACATAAAACTATCCAGAAATGTATAAATCTTAGGATACAGTGGATGACCTAGCGTGAAGTGAATGTACCTGTTTACCACTACACAGGACAAAAAAGAGATAAACAGCATCTCAGAAGCCCTCTTCATATACAGCTACCTGCCAGATGAGTTTGAGACCCTTTCAAATTTATGTACATAAAATTGCACATTATATGTATTTTTGGTGCTTTTCTCTTTCATTCTACAATATATGAGATACAACAATGTGAATGCAAATTACAGTGCTTTGTAGGTTTTATTGCTGTTGCTGTGTAGAAATCCATCTTTATTCCTTTATTTATATATAATTGAACTCAGAGTTAGTAAGAATTGTATTCATATACACATTCATATACATGGTTTTGCTATTCATGGAGACTTATTTTTGTTGTATCTATAGTATGGAGTGTTAATTGCTGGGTCAAAGGAGTATTAGAGTTTAACTTGAGCTAGCACAACCTTGTATGCCAATCGCACTTGCTATCTGCTAATACTTGGCATCCCATTATGGTTTACATCTTTCCTCTGTGGTCACAGGAAAGCTCTTTTTAATTCCAACTCACCACTGATATCATTGTATTTATAGTGCTCTAGATCCACACCTCATGGTAGACAATTGATCAGTTAATATTACTGAAACATTCGTTTAGAGTGCACAGATTGATAATCTAAATACTAGCAAATGTGTTAAGTAACATCGTGCTAATATGACACTATAGTTTAAAAATAGACACCTTTTCTAAATATTATATTTAAAATTTTTCCTTCACTTTTATATCCCGATAAGTATGTAATGAAAGAATATGATAACACTATTGGTATAAATCTAGATCTCTTCATCATCATCATCATCATCATCATCATTTTTATTATTATTTTGATATGCTGATACAGGATCTCACTACATAGTTTGGATTCATAGTGATCCTCCTGCCTCAGCCTCCTCAGTGCAGGGAATACATGCATGCACCACCACACCTGGTTTGGGGCCAGCATGGGATGCTCAGGTTTCCAAGGCCAGCACACCATGAGTAACTGGTTATTACATCTGGGTCCTTATGCTTGCCAGACAAGCACTTAGACTGCCAAGCTATCTCCCAAGCCTATATCTCTTAATTATTAATAAATAAAATGGATTCCAGCAATCATATTCAGATTCACATTGCATTGAAAGTTACCTAGAAACCAGTTACAGTGGTGCACACCTGTAATAGCAACTACTTTGGAAGCTGGAGCAAGAAGATCACAAATTCAAGATCCACTCTCAAAAATAAAATGGCTGAAGTGTAGTCCAGTGATAGTGTGATTACTTAGCGTGAGTGAGATCTTGGGTTCAATCTGCAGTAGAAAAAAAAAAAAAGTTACCCAGAGAGTAATAACCTTGCTGAATAAAGGAGGACACTCATTCTAAGCTACTGAGAGAAATTCAGCTTAAATATAGGTATGTGGAAGAAAGGCAAAGGACATATACCCTGAAACTAAAACCAACCTGACATAAGAGAATAATGGATTGAGTAAAACACAGACAAAGGGCTTAATAAAATGGCCAGTGAATGAATGAACCATTCTCACCTGGGTTCCTGGGGGGTCACAAGATTGGGACAACTGCACACCATAGTTGGAGGTTTTCTTTTTTTTTTTTTTTTTTTAAGATATTAAAGTAAAGCAACTAAATGAAGCCATGCAAGATAAACTTGGGATATAAGGTCCTCTGTCTCTTCTCCCTTCCTCCAAATAGAAGATGCTGCAGTCCAGCAAGAAATTCATCTGCAGCAACTATGTCCCCCCACACACATAGGCCAGTTTTTCTTTCTTTCCTTTTTTTTTTTTTTTCACTCGTTTGTTTTCTTTTCCTTTCCTTTTCTTTTTCTTTTTATCCCATTCTTTTTGTCCACCAGAGCACTCACTGTAACCACAGAAGCAAGATTAAACACTGCAGGGGTGTGTGCACAGTAAGTGGAACAGCTAAGCCTTCCCACCAAATTTACAGTTAGAGAGGCATAGGGAATCAAACCCTGTAAGCTGCCCCATGCGGTCAGAGGCATGAGCAGAAAGGCACTGTGAAGCACCCTGATCTCAAGGAGGAAGTTACAGACTACAGCAGAGGAAGGAGACAAGGGCAGTGAGAACTTGTAAAGCAAAAATGGGAAGTTATCATTCCCCCACCCCCACCCCAGCTTGGGGAGGAGTAAGAAATGGGACTGAGCAGCCTTAGACTGCAACAGCAGTCACAAAGGACCAGGCCATGCCTCAGCATGATCTGAGAGGACAGAGACTGACAGAGGAACACAGAAGGCTGAGCAAGGATAGGAGGAGGCAAAGGTTTGGGTGGCTGGAAACAGCCCACATCTCTGTTTAAAAACAGAGCAGCAACTAGAAGGAAGAAATAATGCCATGACAGAGTAATAAGTGAGAGGTCACTAGGGGACACACGGAAAGCACTGGCTTAAGACTCTGGTCCCATGACCCCACATCTGAAGGCCAAGATCAGCTTCAAATCCAGCACAATCCTGTGCAGGCATGGCAATGTTAACTAGTAGTTTTGGACTCTCTGTAGACATCAGAAGGAATTTACTCTTTCTCTTTCTCTATTTCTTTTTTCTTTCTTTCTTTCTTTTTTCTTTCTTCTTTCCTTTCTGATTTGTTTCTTTTTACTTTCCTTTTTCATATACTTTTTTCTAATCTATTCACCTTCTTTTCCTTGTGCTTGAGTTTACCTCTCAGACTTAATCATGTTTTTCTTCTTTTTTAAAAAGTATATTTTAGTACAGGGTCTACAAGGTCTCACTACACAGATTGGAATTATAGTGATCCTTCTGTTTTCAGCCTCCCAGGTGTGCAGATTACAGGCATGTACCACCATATCCAGTCTCAGTCACCCACTCAGTGGCACTGTGGGGGTAGGGCCAGCATGGCATGCCAGGAGGATTGAACCCTTGTCCTTGTGTCTGCTCAAGCAGGTACTTTAGTCTGTTGAGCTATCTGGCCTGCCCTGAGCTATCTGGCCAGCCCCATATATTTATCAAATGAGTAAATAGTCTTTGTAATTTTCCTGGTCAACTTCAACAAACCCTTGTTTAGTCTTTCATTCTTCCTCTTCCGTCATCTCTAGTGTCCCACAGTTTGCATGATCAAACTTCATGCACCATTGTGACTTCTGTTTTATTTCTTTTCATTTATTTTTATTCTATTGACTAGTTTTCTGAAACTTCTACACCACAGGGTAAAAACACTCTAGCAAGAGGAAACAGTTTGCATACAAGCTCCTAGTTCATTTTGCTTCTATGGTTAAAAGTACAAAGTTAATATTTAGCACAGTTTTTCAGCTTCTCAACTGTGCTAGATACTGTTGTTAGCGTTTTTTGAAACACTTCTATTTTTTCTTTCTTATTTTCTAAAAAGAGTATAAATTATAATTGAAACAAAAAATTGCAAGTGGTACAGAATTTCACTTGACGAAGTAATATGAAGTTCACAGCATTGGTTGTAATACGTAGTGTTGACTTCCAACAAGTTATTAATATTACTAAATATATGCACAGAAAATTAGAAGAAGTAGAAAAAAAGAAATAGATAAGAATCTAAGCAGGCTGGCCGGATAGTTCAGCAGACAAAAGTGCCTGCTTAGGCAGGCACTAGGACCAGGGTTTGATCCCCAGGTGCAGTGTCAGCGCCATCCCTGGTGTGCATTGATACTACAACTGAGACTGAATGTGTTGGTGCACACCTGTAATCCCAGCACTTGGGAGGCTGAAAACAAGGGGATCATTAGGAGTCTGAACTGTGTAGTGAGACCCTATAGAGCCTGTACTAAATACAAAAGAAAGAAATTCAGAAGAAAAAAAGAAACAATTGAAAAAAGGAGATGAAACAAATTAAAGCACTAAATGCTTCATTCCATAGACCAGCAGAAATGCACAGTAGTTGTCCAAACTATCCTGCTTCCATACATAAATAAATCTCTTTCCCCCGACTCTGTCTCCTGTCCTTGTTCTCAACACAGTAACTCTTTCCTTTTAAGTAAGATAATTCCCTTTTCCCAGTATGTATTTCTTTTTTATCATTAGACTTTATTTATTTATTTATTTATTTATGTTATGGATGGCTCGGCCTGCCATGGGGGTGGGACTGGCACAGCATGTGGTGCCAGGGATCAAACCGTGGTTCCTGCAGTTGCCTAAGCTTGCCTAAGCAGGCATTTTCGACCACTGAGCTATCTGGCTGACCCTCCCAGTATGTATTGTATTCTTTTCAGTTCTTACACTAAGAAGACAATACAATGTTTGCACATGTGGGTCTGATTTATTTCACTTAAAAGTACAGTCACTAGTTATATCCATTTATCAACAAAAGACTCAAATTTATCCTGTTTTATAGCTAAATAATACTTCATTGTGTAAAAATACCACATCTTCTTTACTTATTCTTCAGTTGATGGACATTTGGGTTGTTTCTAGCATTTAGCTATGACAAATTGCTCTGCTATAAATGTGGGTGCACATATATGACTGTGGCATGTGGTTTTCAGTTCTGAAAAAATACCCAGGAAGGGAATAGCTTACTTAAATGGGGTGTCCATTCCTAGCTTTTGAAAGCATCTCCACATTGATTTCCATAGTGGTCACATTAGTCAGTACTCCCACCAGCAGTGCAGAATGGTTCATTTTTCTCCACAACCTCTCCAGCATTTGTTATTCGCAGACAACTTGGTGTCAGCCATTCTTTCTGGGGTGAAATGAAATCTCAGTATTATTTTAATTTGCATTTCTCAAATGACAAATGATGTTGAACATTTTCTCATACATTTTTTTGCCATTTGTATTTCTTCCTCTTGAGAAGTATATATTCATTTCAGGTGCTCACTTGTGGACTGGGTTTTTGAATTTGGGGGCTTGATCTTTTCTAACTCTCTGTAGATTCTAGATAGAAGGCCTTTGTCAGGGGGATAGTTGGCTATAATTCTTTCCCAGTTTGTGGGTTTCTTTTTGTTCTGTTGTAGATCTGCTTTCAAGTGTAGAACCTCTTAAATATATAACATTCCAATTGTTGATTCTTTGAAGCATTTCCCATGCAGTTTGATTTTTTTCATGAATTCTCTACCTACTGTTATGTCTTTAAGATTTATACCTTCATTTTCCTCCAAAAGACTTAGTGTTTCTATCTTAATATTTAAGCACTATATCCATTTTGACTGTAGCTTTGTGAGTGTTGATAAGCATGGGTCTAGTTTTAGCCTTCAGCATGTGGAGAGTCAGTTTTTTCCAGTACTATTTATTAAAGAGGGTATCTTTCTTCCAATGAACATGTTTGGCTCCTTTATCAAAGATAAGGTGGCTGAGTGTGTTCACAGTTGTGTCTGCATCTTCTAATCAGTTCTATTGATCTTCAGGTCTGTCTATATGCCAGTACCATGCTGATTTTATCACAGTATCTTTATAGTATGATTTTGCATCAGGGATTGTGATGTCACTTGCTTTTCCTTTGTTTCCAGGATCGTTTTTTTTGATATTCTGAGTCGCTTCTGGTTCCAAGTGAGTTTTCTTTAGTTCTGTGAGGTATGCTAATGGTATTTAGATCAGAATTGCAGTGAAGGGGCTGGAGAGATGGCTTAGAAATCTAAAGCACTTGCTTAGACAAGCTTAGGCAACCACAGGGACCACAGTTTGATCCCTGGCACCACATGCTGCGCCAGCCCCACTGCCAGAGCAGGCTGAGCCTGACATAATAAAGAAAAGAAAAGAAAAGAATTGCATTGAATCTGTATAACAATTTTGAGAGTATGGCCATTTTCACAATGTTGATTCTTCCTATCCATGAACATGAAATATATTTTCATTTTCTCAAATCCTCTGCAATCTCTTGTTTCAGGGTACTGTAATTTTCACTGCATAAATCTTTTGTGAGCTTTGTTTGATTGATTTCTAAGTATTTCATTATTTTGAATGTCATTGTGAAAGATGTGGTTTCCCCAATTACTCTCTCAGTGTGTTCATTGTGTACAAAAATGCTATTGATTCTTAGGTGTTAACTTTGTATCCTGCTACATTGCTTTATTTGATGATGAAATCTATAAGACTATTTGTGGAGTTTTGTGGGTCCTTTATGTAGAGTATTATGTCATCTGTAAATAATGATAATTTCATTTTTCTTTTCTCATCATTATTCCTTTTATTTTTCTCTTGTCTAACTGCTCTGGCCACCATTTCCAGAACTATATTGAATAGGAGTGAAGACAGTGGACATCTCTGTGTTGTTCCTCATTTTAAAGTGTAGGCCTTCTTGCCTACTTCGGCAGGCACAGTGATAGGGGTTAAATCTCCCCTGGCCCCATGTCAATGAGGCCCTGTCCCAAGGGCATGCTGAGACATTGACTGACACTGGGTGTGATGGTACACATCTATAATCCCAGAACTCAGGAGGCTGAAAACAGGAGGATCACTATAAGTCTGATCTGTATAATGAGACCTGGTAGATCCTGTGCTAAATAAATACATACATACATACATACATACATACATACATTCATACATACATAGTGAGGGCTTTCAATTTTTGCTCATTTAGTATAATATTGGCTTTTGGTTTCTCATAGATGGCTTTTATCAGATTGAAATATAGATAATCTATTCCTACCCTCTGTAGGGATTTTTTATCACAAATGAGTGTTGGACTTGGGCTAAAACTTTTTGTGCATCTGTTGAGATGATCATGTAGTTTTTGTTTTTGGTTTTATTGATGTGGTGTATTACATGTATTGATTTTTCTTCAGCCATCCTTGCATTTCTAGAATGAATTCCACTTGATCATGATGCATTATCTTGATGATTTTTCTGCATGAGGATTTTCACATTCATACTCATCAGAGAGATTGGCCTATAGTTCTCTTTTTTAGATGGACCTTTCTTTGGTTTTGGAATCAGAGCAATACTTGCTTCCGGGAAAGAGTTTGGGAGAACTGCTTCCTTCCTAATTTCACTGAAGGGCTTGAGAAAATTTGTCGTTAAATCTTCTCTAAATTTCTTGTAGAATTCTGCTGTGAATCCATCGGGACCAGGACTTTTCTTTTTTGGTAGGTTGTAAAATACATTTTCAATTTTGTTTCTCATTATTGACTTATTAAAAATTTGTGCATCTTCTTGACTAAATTTTAGCATTTTATATGTATCCAGGAAACTTCATTTTATCTGTGTTTACCATCCTGTCAGAGTAAAGATTTTGGAAGTAGGTATTGATGAGCTTCTGAATTTCTCTAGGTTCTGTAGTGATTTCACCACTTTCATTCTTTATTGCATGAATTTGGGTTTGTTT
>PVKN010034515.1:0-11812 GCA_004027915.1 Capromys pilorides
CAAACTCACACTGATCCTCCTGCCTCAGCCTCCCAAGTGCTGGGATTACAGGCATGTGCCACCACGCCCAGTTCCTTTGGTGTCTTTCAACATAGCCTTTTTACTAAATTCAAAGTAGTAAATGAACTATACTTTGGGGTGCTGTAGCCATGCTAGCAAATTATCAAGCCTAAAGAAAAAGTCCTGGGAATGTCCAGTATATAGTCAAGTTGGCCAAATGTAGCTAACTGGTAGTGGACTTACTGCTTAGCAATTGATTTCCAAAGTGAGGAACAGTCTTGTGTGACTGAATTCCTAAAAATGGATAGTGTTCTAGTTCTGGTTAGTTTCATAACTGAATTGAATTTTAGAACTTAAAATTGAATTTTAGATGTTTAGGTGTCTACAGAATACTGAGGAATTTTTTTGTATGGGAAAACATCCCACATATTTGGTCACAGATTTGTTGAAAGAAAACCAATGGCTTCTTCTGTTCAAAGACAGTAACTCACATAGGAGAAAAGTGTCTATAAAGGATCTGACAAATTAATCAAGCATTTACATACATTTTATAATGAGGTTAAAAAATTAAGAAGAGAACATTTTCCTGAGGATGAAGAGAAATTCTCTTATGGGAAATACAGTTCTTCTTTGGAAGTGCTGTTTGAGATCCACAAAGAATATTATAAGCAGATTTATAATAGAAAATGGAAACTTAGAGTCTAAAGCTGAGGACACTTGTGCTGCCTGCAGGCATAGCTTTGTGAATCATCTGTGTAGAGGTGAAGGTTGAACCATCAGAAATACCCTTCGAAGTCAAAGCAAAGCAGAGGATGGAGACTGATACCTGTACTAGGAGGATTGAAGAGAGTAAGGTTTTTAAAATAAAATAAGAGCAGTCTGCTAGATAGGAATGGACACAGACCAGATGCCAGAGTAGGAAGAAATTTCAGTAGTTGTAGAAAGAATCCTACATACCAAAAAGAATAAAATTTGAGAAAGATCTGTGCTGTAGACCCTCTGCAGGGGATCATCTTATCTTCGACTAATGACCATTTGACATCATCTGTTACTATACACACCCCTTTCATCTCTTCTCTCCTTTTGCTTTGTTCAGTACTATACTGAACAAGAATGATGATAGCAGGCATCCTTATCTTTTTCCTGATTTGGGAGGAATGCTTTCCTGTCTTGTTTTCTTTTTGATATGGTATTGGCAGTAAGTTTGTCATGGTCAACTTTTGGAAGGGATTTTCTTGGGGGGAGCATTTCGTTGTCATGTCTTCTTGTATTCTTCTTTGTCCCTTCACATGTGTGCATTTGTGCACCTAGGCACTGAGGCTTATCAGTGGAAAGACTGCTGCTGGGACAGAGAGCTCTTTAACTGGTGTGTATCTTCCACATCATGCTCTAGGCGTGTCTCTTTAGTTCTTTGCTTTTTTCCAAGCTACATCCATTTTCATTCATTAGGGAGGGGACAATGTAGTGCCCACCACCCACCCTCCAGGAATGCTTAATGACATAAAGGAAATACAGATTTTTGCCATGCAAAGAAAATAATCAATAACAATAATTATCTCACCTCGGCAATAGTGGCAAATCAACAACAATAATAGCAGTAAAGATAAACTGGATATTGGCATATCATAAAAAGCAATAATGTATAATTTGTAGCAGTTGAAACAATCTATAATTATCATAGAAATATGAAGACAACCTAGGTACTGACATGTAGTACATATCCATGCCATGTAACAAGTACCCTTCCAGTTACAACAAAAGCATTTAACAACAATAGAGTTAAATATCTAAAGATGAATAAAGCTTAATGATTATACTAGTAAAGATAGAGGAGGTGAGGAAGGAGAGAATGAACAAAGTAAAACTTAAAATGTTAAGCAATAGAAAAGGAGGGAAAACAGAAAATGGATGCTATAAGAATAAAAGAAAAGCACCTGCAAGGAGGCACAGGGGCCAGGGGATCAATCCCTGGGCCTTTGGTGCTGGCCTGCCCCTGGGGTTTGCTAAGATGACAGTTGAGACTGGGTGTAGTGGTGCACGCCTATAATCCCAGCTCTTGGGAGGCTAAAAACAGGCGGATCACTAGGAGTCCAGTCTAATAGTGAGACTCTGAACACCCTGTAGACCCTTCCCTAAAATACAGAGAGAAAAAAGAATAAAAGAAAATTTGGTAAAAGTAATGGAAGATGGTGCAAGAAAAAGAAAAAACAGCAGAATAAAGGAGAAAAAGATTTTTTCCTAATTTTTATTTTATTTAAAGATTTTTAAAAGTGAAGAAAAAATTTTTAAAAATGGGCGAAAAGATTTTATAAAATTCACTATTTTTCAATGAATAGTGTCTTTCCAGGTTCTGTAGTCTCGGAATCCAACAAGTCGTGGTTTTCTCTGCCGAGCTTTGCAGCCTCCACACACCTCCAGCTGTGGCTACTGTCCACACTCAGGTCTGAGCCTCCTTTGGGTAGCTGGGGAACGCAGTCTCTGTTCTGCTGGCTGCAGGCAGCAGCGCGGGTATTCAGGTAGAGCTCTGGACATAATAGCACCTTTAGATCAGCCGCCTCTGAAAGCCACACCCCTCAGGGCTGGCTTCTCACACACAGGCCAGTGTTCCATGTCCTTCCTGGTCTGCACTCAGGCACCTCAAGGGTCTGTGTCTTGCTGGCCCCCTCTCCATGCTGACTTTCACCCAGGCCTTGTGGTAGAGAAACACAGAAAACCTTGAAGCGAAGTAGTTTGTAGTTGTTCTCTGGCCCAGGCTTAACCAACTAACCCCTTTGCAAACTAGCTCCCTAGTAAACCCTCATACATGGAGCACAGCACCCTGCATTTCTTCAGCTCTGGGCTGCAAGGGAGATGGAGTCACTTTTGGAGTAAATAATAGTTCACAGTAGCTGTGGCTTTTCCTGGGGTGAGTGCTGCAGGCCTAGCTCACTGTTTCTTTCTTGAGCTGCCTTCAGGCAGGCTTACCTTTTCTCAGGGTGTTGACTTCCTCCTGTCTGGTTGGTTGTTCTGTCAGTTGGCACCTCTGCTGCCCCACGCTGAGGGGAAGGGCAACGCACAGTGGGCACAGAGTGGGCCAGTGGCTGTAACCAAATATGAAATCCACTCCCAGGCCTGGATACAACTTGACCAAGTACCAGGTCCCAGGGATCTCAGGCCACCATCTCCTTGGCCCTGCTTTCAGATCTCTCCTCAAAGGAAATTTTTGAGAATAATGGATTTTTACTCTCCACTTTGTCTCTCTTCAGTTCTCAATCTATTAGTCTGGCTTCCCTCCTTTGAAACTTCTCTAATGAGAATCACGAGCCACCTTATCATTAGCACATTCAGGGACCAGGCTGATGATTCTACGACCTTTTACAGTTGATTACCTCTGCCCTTTTGGGGGGAACATTTCTCAATTGCCACATGATGATTTCATCTTGCATCTCCCTCCTTCCCTGAGGTTATCCTCTCATTTGAGCTCATTCCTCACCCTCCTTTTTGGCTACCTCTGTCAATCCCGTACTTCCATGGTTTTCAATCTTCACCAACCATTAGAATCACCTGGCACTGTTTAAAAAATATTAGTATCTGAGTTCACCTCTAGATGCTCCTTCAGTGTGGCTAAAAGAAGCCAGGCAATACTCTTCTAAGTCCCCAGTGCATACCTGTGGTAAAATCCACTGTCTTCCCTAAAGCTTCTCAAATTTGTCTCTTCATGAGAATGATCTGGAGCAACTGGTAGGCATCAGTGTACCCAGATTCCGCTTGAATAGGTCCAAACTCAGAAACAAGGTGACTAGGTAACCAGGTATATTTTCTTCTATCTCCCTTCCACTAGACAACACCTAAGTGTTTTGAGCATCTACTCAGTGCCATATAACTCACAATTTATTTTCCCATCAAAGCTTATATGGAGTGGCTCCAAAGGTAAGAAGTTTTCTCTAATACTTTGTATGCATTGATTTCTCATGTCTCCTTTACTTGACTCAGTTCTAAAAGGTAGGGATTTGCTTATGCATTTTTATATCTCAAAATGAGCTGAAAATTACTTAGCACATATTAAATTCTGAATAAATATGTACACACACAAACATACACATGTGTCTTTATTGTGTGAAATAATGTATGAACCTGAAAGTATTTTCATATATGTGCTGTATTTCTAACAGAATATGTAGATGGTATTCGATATCTTTTTGTATTCTTGGCACTTACATGAGTTAGGCTAGTGTTCATAATAATGAATGAGAAATTTTTACTCTCTGTAGTCTTACCTATAAAATCCTTCTGCAACATTGAGCTGTTCATCTTTGGTTTTGGTTTTCTCCCCTCGTATCATCTCTCTTAGGCCAAATGACTCATACTTTTGGTGTATTTTTAGAATCACTTTTATGTGAGTGTCTTGGTTAGTTTTCTCTTATTGCTGGGACAAAATACCCAACACCCACAGTTAAGGAAGGAGAGGTTTATTTAGCTCTCAGTTTGTGGAGGTTTCAGTCCATACTCAGCTGGCTCCAACGCAGAGCAACACATGGCAGAGGGCAGCAGCTCATGGAGGCAGAAAAACAACAAAACAGCAAAAGCCAAAAGGGCGGAGCAGTGGCAGCGGCAGCCAGCAAGCTTCTCTCCCTTCCTTATATTGTAATCAGGTTGTCTCTCCCAGAGTGGGTGTAGCACTGACACCCATAAATAATCCCAGCATTGGATCATGAACGAATCCCAACCTCTAGAAGCTTGCCCCCATGACTACATGAGGCTTTCAAGGGACAACTAGATGCAAATAATAACACTGCAGGGGTTTTCTTTAAAAAGAACAGAGAAACAGAATTTCAAAAGTAAAGTAATAGGAGGACATCAGTGATTAACGCATTGCATATTGTTATCTTTAAATTAGTTACTTGAGTACAAGATATACGCATTTAATTAACCAAACAATGTTAGCACAAACCTTACTTTTCATTGCACTGAGAGAAGTTAGCAGTATAACTATGTTAACTATTAGAGAGAGAGAGAACATGGATTTTTGCATTAAATATAGTTGTATTTCTGTTTCCTCTCATTTGTATGAAAATAGCACACTTGTGGATATTACAAATAGGATAAGTGCTATACAATTCTAACTTTTTTTGGTCAGAGGCTCTGCTTTTATGAGAAAGACTATACAACTTACATAAGTTAGGTACAGTTTTTCTCCAGCTATCTTTTTCATTTGCCTCAGTTTATAGATGCATACCTTTGCCCAATCCTCATCTTTGTCCCATAATCTCAGACAGTGTCTGACCTCTCTTCCTCTTCTAGAATGCATTACACTCTTTGTCTGTCTGGAAAACTGGAACAAGTCCCTTAAAACTTTCCTGAACACAGACATTTTATCTTTGCGTGTTTCATAATTGACTGCTATTTTGGTGTACACATCATATCCAGTGGATAGCAAGCTTCTCTACAATAGTGAAACAGTTTTTGCTATTTTTTTTTATAACTGATCCTTGGGCAGTGCTAAAATACTGGTATTTGATATTTTTAGAGTTGAATTAGTGCTGAAACTAGACTATTACTTCACTTCTACCCTCGGAGTTTTCAAATTTCCTTAGTCTTATCGTTGTTCATCACAAACTTTTGAAGTCAGAGAATTCTAAGTCAAAATGTTTGCTGATGTATTTTAAAACTGAAATACAAATCATTTTGTACTGACATATAGTTATCTGTGAAATGAAATGAACTAATGGATATGTTACCTGTTACAGTCAACAACCAAAATAGCAGTCAATAATTGTTGATAACATAGTGGTGATCATACTTTGTTCAATTTCTTTGGACCGTTCCCCGCAGAGTTCCTAAGATGTGGATTCATCCCTTTGCTAAATAGACATGTTGAGTAAATCTAAATCTTCCCTATATGACATTTTTAAAATAAACTTTTACATCCGTCTTCTCACCCCTCTGTGCTTTCCTGGATGCTTCCTGGAATAGGGAGAGTGGGGGTTCATTTCTGCAGATTAAAAAAAAAATCTTGTTTCTCAACAAATCCAGTCATGTCCTACATTCCTGTTTACTTTATTCATTCCAAACCGTCTCTCATCACCTGAGCTCTTTCATCCTGATATGGCTCTGAGCAGCTCCTATCTGGAATGATCTTCCACCCCTTCCTTCTGCCTCAGATCCTTTCAGTGCCCTCTCTGGGATTCCTGAGAACTCCTCGGCTTAACCTTCATTCTTTTTTTTTAAGTGCTTCCTTTACTTGCCTGCTCTACCTCAACACCTTCCACCTGAAATGCCTCACTTTGTGACCACCTCTTTATAGTTTTACTTTCATTCCTTTTATGCCCCATTCAGCAATCCTCCGGTTTAACAGGGAGATGGATGCAGTCAGTCTTTGCCTGACTTTTATCTTCTTCAAGTCCTATGGCCCTCTTGCTGATCAGTCCTGCACATACTCCCTTGACAAAACTGTAACCTAAGATTCCACCCTGGTCACACTAAATTTTTGTCAGCTCTGCCCCTCATTGAGAAGTTGGATGTTACTTGACTGAATATATAACTATATGACCTGTCTCGTTTGAAACATAAGGTGACCATCTAAAGGGGAGCCTACAATCCTAACACACATTTCAATTCATTTTACTTTTCTACTTTCATAAATCCCTGTTTGAGCACTTAGTGTTTCACCTCAGAATCTCTAGCATACTCCTTGCTTTTATTCTGATTTCCCCCTTTGATATTTCATTGCTGTGATGGCATAAATCAGAAAAGAGCACCTCATGTCCCCACTGTCAGATGTATAGCCCAGAGCCCCTTCACCAGGTACATTGTATTCCCTGTTGTGAAAGATGTGAACTATAACTACCTTACTCAGGGGTTCCTACCAATGTCCCCAGCTTTTCTTGAGTCATTATTTGCCCCTAACTACTAGGATGGTCAATACATGACCATGCTCTTAAAACAACCAAAACAAAGCAAACTTTTCTCGATTTCATATCCCCATCCAGCTACTCCTCTAGTTCTCCTTTAGCTTTTTCCTAAACCAATAAACCATATACTGACTCTTGTCTGTGCTTCCTTACATCCCAGTCTTTCTTCAAAGTTTTCCACTCCATCTTTCAAGCCCATGTCTTTAGAAACCATGCTCATCACCATCACCTTCACCACACTGCCGAGTGCCACAAACGCCCTTGCCCTTGTAGCAGCATTCAATTTACTTGACCACCTTTTCATTTTGAAATAGTTGATGTTCTCAGCTTCTAGAATGTGTCTTTTCAGTCTGCTCTTGTTTAGTTGTCTTTCAAACTGCTGGGTTTATCTCTGGTAATCTACTATGAGCAAAGCAGCCAACTGGATTTGGTTAAAACAGATTATTTCACAATTTCACCCAAAAAAATTCTACAACATCCTATATAAGTCAAGAAAATCAAAACAGTAGGGCTGGGGAGATAGCTCAGTAGAATAAGTGATTCCCTGGCAAGTGCAACGACCTGAGTTCAATCCCCGGTTCTGCAAAAAAAATAAAATAAAAACCCACAAAATAAGTCCTTCCAGTGGTTTAAGACCTTATTTTAACTTGTTGATGGCTAAGATAACAGTCCCTCTGAACACAGGGAAGGAGCCATATTAGGCTCCTTGCTTTCCTTAGAGATGCCAGGCATACTCTTTCTGCAGGATCTTGGAAGTTGCTTGTCTCTTTGCTGGAAAGACACCTGATAATCAGTTCCCTACTTTACTTATGTCCTTTCCACCTTACCTCAGAAGATCTCCTACAAAATGGATGTTCTCCCTGTCTCTCTCTCCCCTCATTGGTAGTCACTATCGACTCCATTAATCTGGTTTGTTCTTCTTCATTATTCTTGATATTACCAAATACATGATTTATTACTTGCTTACTCATGAATCTTTCTATTCACCACATAAAAATTAATGCTTCATAGGACCAGTAAAAGTACCTGTCCTTTGTTTTTTCTCTTTGCACTGCTGCTTCACCCTACAAATGCCAATATTTATTGCTCAGTAAGTGTTCATTGAGCAAATAACTAGACCACTCTGAATATCTGTGCTTTTGTGATAAACATCTAAAGATGCTGTCCTAAAATCAGTAAAGACCTTTAACCACTATGTAAAACAAAATCTTAGCCTAGCTAATTGAGAATTTAGGCAACTAGGCTGGCCATAACCCTCTCATAAGTGTCTTTCCTCTTTCCCAGCACTAAATTTATTGACTCACTCATAACTCATTCCATTTCCCACAAAATGCATGGTGGTGCAAGCCCAGAATCAATACAAATAAGAATGATTAGAGCAGTACAGAGGAACAGGGAGTTTGTAAAAGGAGAAAACATTCTAAGGGAATATATAAATATCATGGAACTATATTTGTTCACACAGAGGAATTTTGGAAGAAAACACCTTCACCAAAAAACATCCTCTCTCTACTTCCTTTTTCTCTATAACTGATTTGAACATAATTCTTGCTTAGGTCAGATTGTGCTCTGTTATACGGAACAAAGGACAACACTTCTGGTCTCAGTTTCTAGTTATCTCAGCCCAGATAAAAATGAGCAGGAAAGAAAGAAAAAGAGAGAGAGAAAGAAAGAAAGAAAGAAAGAAAGAAAGAAAGGAAGGAAGGAAGGAAGAGAAGAGAAGAGAAGAGAAGAGAAGAGAAGAGAAGAGAAGAGAAGAGAAGAGAAGAGAAAAGAGAAAAGGAAAAGAAAAGAAAGAAAAGGAAAATGAACAGGATAGGTCCATGGTGAAACTGTCAAGCGGAAACCCTGGGCTTCAGGCAGGAAATCCCCTTTCCCCAGCAACCTCCGCACTTATGGGACCTCCCTGCTCCACCTTCAGTGCACACCACCTTTGCCAACCTTTCCTCTATGAAAAAATGCAAACAGAAGGCCTTAACAGTATTTGTATTTGTAGCCAGGCTCCAATTTCACTTTTGCTCCATTTAAAAATAAAAATACTATAGATTTGGAATTTCTCAGTTATCAGATCTCTTGTCCGTGGAATAACAAGTAAACAGAATAAATTGAATCTGATCCTAGCAAGAAGGCCAACCCATGTTTTCACATGAAGAGCATCTGCAGCCGAATGCCCGCCCAGCTTCACACTTTCCTCCTCCTCGGCTGGAAGGTGTGTATGTGATATCCTACCAGGAAGTGAGGACCATGCTTTCGCCTGTCACTTTCGTCTGTGTTTTCACATGTTCTGGCTTCAGACAACTCTTTGTTATGCTTTTTGGATGGGCGACTCGCTTTCATATATCCATCTGCCTAGAGCTGGCAGTGGTAGGTTGTCCCAAGTACCGGGACCTCTGTCCCAACTTCCTGTCTGCTGCTCCGGTTTGCTCCACAGATACACTGGTCTGTGGGGCGGCTCTGTGCTTTCTGAGGAAGGAAATGGAGAAGCAAAGCTGCTGCTTCCACCTTCTCCAGAACTCCCAGCACCGCTCCCACTTCCCAGCTCCCGGGCCATCCTGGGTAGGAGAAGGGCCCCAGCTGCCGGCCGCTCTCTCAACAGCCAGGGATCAACAAACGTGCTTGTCACTGATTCCAGACTGCAGCCTGCTGACTCTCTCGTTTTCTCCTTCTCCCCACCCATCTGCTCTGTGGAGCAGTGTCTTGACAGTATGAGCCCCAAAGTGGGAAGAACCCTCCGTAGTCCCCCCCACTTTTCATCCCCACACTCCCCAGGCTGCAGCCCTTCCCCTGCTGTTCGAGTCTGCACACCTTTTTAATAATAAATAATTTGTGCCACTATCTTTGCTGTTTTGACATAAAAATCGCAAGTAGTATAACTCTCCTCATATAACTTCAAAAAAAATTAATATAATGTTCAAAGTATAATAAAACAAGGGGGAGGGAAGTAATTTATTGCATAAATTACTTCAAAATGTTAACAAATGCTCCGTCATGCCTACAGCAAGAGACATACTGAGTCATTCTAGGAGTGACTATAACTTCAGAACCACCTGGCTGTCTCTTTAAGGTCTTTTCTGCAGATTCAAACTCCATGACATTTTGGTGATGATATTCTGAACATGTTAGTGGGAAAGTTCTAATAAAATTCAAAATAAAACAAAATAGGATTTTTCTACAATTTATAATGTAATGAGTTTTTTGAAGCTTCAGTGTATATTAATATTGGGCAAAATACTTTCTGTTTTTGTATTATATGGAATTGAGTTGGCTCTCCCAACCCCAATCAGGCTCACCTGACTTTAGATATATATTTTTTTAACTACAGGAACATCTACAGCTAAAGATACCACTTCCTTCAGAGAACGGAGCCATTTAGGCTGTTTAAATCCTATATTCTACTCATTAAATGCAAAGAGCAGCCTGCAAGCATTGGATCATAACAGTGACAGAACCACACAATTTCCCAAAATGCTCTCCATGGGACGATCCCTCCTCCCTCTCTTAGGAGAATTGCCAGCATCATTTCCTCCTCCTTCAAAGGGAACAACGCTCATGCTGTGGCTGTCTTTGCATAGAACACATGTGTTTCTGCCCCTTGGGGAAAGAAAATGGCCCAGGTCCGAGGTTTCCAGTATGGTTTATCAGATAATGACTGTCAAAGGATTCTGAGGATGAAAATGCATTGATTTAAATACATTGATATGCTCCCCAATATCATCTCTATTACATATCCAACTTCAACTAACTTGTACAGGCCTTAGAGCCTTAAACATTTTTATTCTAATTTATAAATCTGGTGATTTCCAAATTACAAAATCAATACCTAACTAAAGTGAAAATTGAAACAACATGAAGATAGTGTTAAAAGATCATTTCTCTCTTCTCCCACCTAATTGCTCTTCATATGCACATGAGCACATATGCACACACATTCCCACATACTCACATGTGCAAAAGCACACACATACACACACAAGACATTGATACTTTAAAAATCACAGCATCATATTCTATATGTTACTCTGGGTCTCCTTTCTTCTAACAATATGTAATAGCGACCAAAAAAATCTGTAGAAATTAATTGAAATCTATTTTTCTAATAAATAATATATGAACATAAATAATATATGAATAGGCACTCACATTAAATACCTTTTATAAAAAGGATTGTATCATACTATGTCATACTCCTTTCCAAAGCAGTTGTTTTCCTTATCTTTCACGCCCTGTCTCTTCTCCCCCACCTTGCATTGCTATGTTCTCTAATCCGCATCTGCCCTGTTAACAGGTTAATAACTCAAGAGCATCCTACAGGCTCTGCAACGCTCCAATCCTAAGGTCATTATCTAGGTTGACTGTGCAGTCCTTCCCTTGGTGCCAGTCTGGATTCAGAAACATCTCAAATGTTCAAGTTTAAAACAAGGCATTTATTTGTTTTTGTTGTTTACTATGAAATCAGTCCTATCACACTGTTCCTTTCCTTGCTTTTAGGTCTGATTGTGGAAAACTCTAGACAAATAACAACAGGTCTGATTCATTCTTATCAGATGCTGCATGATATCCAAAGCTGTAGGAGGTTTTGTTTTCCTTTGATGATGTTACTAATTTGCATATTGCTGTTTTAAATATTTTCCTCCAACTACTGTTTTATTTCTGTGGGAGACTTTCTTGGGGGTGAAATTACTGGGTCAGTGGAAATGTGAATTTTAATTTTAACAGTTCTTATCAGATTATGTTCCAAAGAGGTCATGACAAATTACATTGTCATTACCAATACACACAGTATTGTTTAATGTAAATATCTAATACACTAAATGTTCTAATCTGCTATGTGCAAAATCATATCAGTATCAGCATTTCAATTTTCATTTCTTTACGTGATTCTATTTTGGGCACCCTTGTCTCTCTTTTTTTTTTTTTTTTTT
>PVKN010034516.1:0-11817 GCA_004027915.1 Capromys pilorides
CCACAGCCACAGCAACCCATGGTTTCAGTAGAGAGGATTCAGGGAAGGTGAGGAGACAGGATACAGAAGAACAAAGGTGTGATGTCTCCTCCTGCTGGAGGCCTCCTTATATGCTGCTCCTCTTTCCCTATTTTTAGCCCAGTTGCTGCGGAAAAATCTCACAAGCCCTTCTGTTTACTTCCTTCTCCAGGACTTTGGTGTGACCAAACAGCTGTGCCTAGCGCTGTGGTCTCTAGATGACCCTGGAGTTCTCTTTCATGGATGAAATAATTATGAGGTGCAGCTCTAGCCCAGGACAGGAGAACTGATGGACGGCTACAGAGAACATACTTTGAGGCCTGAACACACACTGGCCATCGGCAATGGGTCCAGAGGGTGCCACACGAAAGATGAGCCTCTCGGGGTGCTCACGAGCAAGATGTCGAGCAAATAGAACCCCTCCGGCTTCTGCCTCATGAAAAGCATAGCAAATGCCAAGCATATTTAGGGTTTCCTCCTCCTATTTTCAACAAAACAACCTGTTAAAGACACATCAGCTGCAAGCCATGGGGCACCATAAGCCAAACAGGAAAAGTGTCCCTCAGGATGCCAAGTCCACGCTTGCCCACAACCTCTGTGGTCGGCCCAAGAGCCTTCCTCGTGAGCACACAGCTGTGTTCAGGGAGCGGCTTAGCTCCTAAGTCGTCCAGGTGGCCTTAAATTCTGCAGGGCACAAAGCAAAACCATGACCCGATGGGCTCAGCATCACAGGACAAGGAGCCAGAGGGGAAGGGGCAGAGGAGGATTTACGGTCGTGATTCCATGATGCATGGCTGGGAGGAAGTTTGGGCCTGGCTGCAGTAAACAGAGGAGTGGGCACAGGAGACTGGATGCCACACGGGTGCTTCCTGATTTTGTTTTACCCCTTACTTGGCAGATAAACAACAAACTGGGGCCTCACTTGGGCACGTGACTTGCAATAGCCATGAGATGATATCTGAACACCAAACATCACACAGTCACTTTTTTGTGACTTTAAATGACTAATCATTTCTTCAGGTGAATCAAAAATTCCAGAGACCTAGGGAAAGGTTGCATGTTCCACAGGACACCACTAGGATCCCACGCTGGTCCTTTGGATTCTGGTTTTCTGCTAAGGCCTTAGGCAGCCTTTGCTAACCTAGGGATCAAGAAGGACTCTCTACAGAGAGAGAACAGTGCTTTGTCTGACCTCGAGTGACTGCAAGGTAGAAATGAAAACAGGGCTTCGCTGGCTGAGTGCATCCTCCTAGGGACTGCCAAATGGACTCCTCTGGAAACCTTGGACATTTGACTAATTCCAAGGACACTGGGTCCTCACAATGTCCCAGGCACTCTTCTAGGCTCTGCAGCAAGAAAAGGTGGAAACAACTCATTTCTCCTCTATGAAAATCGGTCAGAAGCCTGGCTATTCTAAATACAGATGTGAGAGAGGGGGAAAAGTTAGGCACAGCCATGACTGCTGGTCACGCTGCCAACAAGGAAGGATGGGAAGGTCCCATGAGTGTCTGCTGAGAGGTGGAGGAAACAACAACAAGGAACTGGCTGCGTTTCCAGGGCTGGGGGCCTCAGAGCTGGTATATATGGGGCCCCCAGCAGACAAAGTATCAAACTCCTGCTACTCTTCTAAGTCTTCTCTCCTAACCTTACCTGCACCCTCTCTACTGAAACCATGGGTTGCTGTGGCTGTGGAGGTTGTGGCTGTGGTGGCTGTGGTGGCTGTGGTGGCTGCGGCAGTTGTGGTGGCTGTGGTGGGTGTGGCTGTGGCAGCTGCTGTGGCTGCTGTGGCTGCTGTAAACCTGTGGTTGTCTGCTGCTCCTGCCCCTCTTGTGGCTGTGGCTCCTGTGGCTGTGGCTCCTGTGGTTGTGGCTCCTGTGGCTGTGGTTGTGGCAAGGGCTGTTGCCAACAGAAGTGCTGTTGCTGCCAGCAAAAATGCTGCTGTAAGAAACAGTGCTGCTGCTAATGGGCCACCTCCTCTGGCTGCTGCCCTGGCACCTGTCCTCAAGGTGACTCTAGGGGTGCTGTCTGCACATGGCCAGGTCAGCTGGCTTCTGGTGCACACATGTTCTCCACCCCATCCTGCCTCTCCTTGCTGGGAAATCGGTGCCTGGATTCCACAGCAGCCTCTTCCTTGCTCTGACATGCCAAGGTTAATGTTTCCTTTTCTAAGGTAGTCACATCCTCCTGGATGCCACCCAAGGACCAGCATGAAGGGCGTCTTGATTGTTCAGGTTAGTAAACCCAGGCGATGATTTCTACTGTGTTTTCTGCTTTGTTCTCTTTGCTATTCCTTCTTGTGTGTGTTGCTTCATCTTCTGTGTTCCAAACACAAAATGTTCCTTCTGTAGTCATAGACTATCTAAACAATGTCTTAAAAATGCCTTAATAAAATTCAAAAATAATCGGAATCGTTCCCTGTCTATTTATTTCTGAGTTTATTTTCCTTAGCATTCCATTACTTAGCATGTTGCATGAGGTGAGGCCTCCAAGAATGCACAAATAATTCTACCTCTGTGACACACAACCTGGCCACCCCCTCGCATGGGCACACACAATGCAGAGTGGTAGCAGACATGGCCAAGTCCCCGCTGACGTGAGGAACCACGGGCAGAAAGGGTGGCCCTTGACCAAATGAAAGTTGTGGCACAAAACCAAATAAATGAGCACCAAGTCCACCAGTGCAACGCAGAAACCAACCATGGTCTCACCACATATGCAGAGGTCTAGATAGGCCCAAAGCATTTACATACGGAATGAATTACAATAGAAGACACACTGCTCTTCACCACCAAAAATACTCCCGCTTGCTTTCAGCCATTTTCTCCTTCTTGCCACTCTCTGAGGCAGTTCTGGAAGCCCATTTTCAGGAATGTTTCTACAGGAGGTCATCCAAATACAGCAAATGATGGTACGAAATGTCACCCAAATGAAAGGCAGCTCGTAGAAACATTACACCATGTCCTCTCTCACCTTACGCCCTGGATCTGTCATCATCGACATCTGGCTCTTCCCCAAATCAAAGGATCCTGTGCCCTAGGACACCTCCTGACCTGAGGGGGTGGGAACTATTTACAGTGCACTGATAGCAGCGTCTGTGTAGGCTGTGAGGCTCTGATGAAACTCTGTACCATAAAGCAACCCAAGTGAACTGTCCAATGGTAATGCAATGCCAGCCAGACTGTCCAATGATAGTGTACGCCCACGTAAGGCCAACAAAGACTTAGAAATGGAGTGAAAAAAATGCAGCTATGCCAAATGGGACACCCACTTGGATTGAGATCCATCCTGAACCTCAGTCTGCAGACTCAGAGCAGGCTCCAGTGAAGCTGCACCCTGAGAAAGACCTTCACGTCCCATCTCTCTACACAGAAATCCCACAGCCTTAAAAGGAAAAAGTTTGAATTGATTCAGGACAATGAGGCAGCCATGACTCTGTACTCATGAAAGACAACTTCCAGAAATGCTTCAAAAATAACACCATGGATGACATCAAGTGAGCATGAGTAGGCCGAGGGGATTTACAGGCATGACTCTGTTAGGGCAATATTGAAAAGAAAATTTAAGCTCTGCTTTTTAATTCTACATCTTCTGTAATGGCTCCTGTTCGTTTTTGCCAATAAATTTAGGGGATTCCACCAGGTAGACCGTTTTAAATGTTATATTAAAAACGGTCATTGATTAGGTACAGAACAGAGTATTTCCTATAAAGCTGAGCACGCTGTGAGGTACTGTCTCAGTTACACTTCTCTCGTTGCTGGGACAACTACCCAACACCGAAAATGAGGGAAGGAAAGGCTTATTCATTTCAGTTACTGGAGGTCTCAGTCCGTGCTCAGCTGGCTCCAAGGCAGAGTGGCACCGGGCAGAGAGCGACCTTTCATGGCAGCAGCAAAGAGCAAGAGTGAAGGGAGGGGTATCCGCAGCAATGGCTACAGAGAGGAAATCTGTCTCCCCTAAAGTTGCATTCAGACTGTCGCCCCAGGATGGGTGTAGTGTTCACATCCATAATCCCAGTAGCACTCACACCCGTAATCTCAGTGGATCATGCGTTAATGACAAACTCTACAAATCCGCCCCATCACTGCATGAGGCTTTGGGGGACAACTAGACACAACCACAACGGGCATAAACTGAAAGGCGGCGACAACATGAAGAGAAGATGTAATAAAAGTGCACGTGAACTCCTTCACAAGTGACTAATGCTGATTGTGACATTCTGCTATCATGAAATAGTTACCTGATAAGGTAATTTTGAGGAAGGGAACATCTACCTTATGTCCCCTATTAACCTTATCATGGGTAAGTCTCAGAATCCTTGCTTTCTTTTTTCATTTCAGACAGGGCCTCACCATGTAGCGGAGGCTTCGCTTGAGCTCACTGTGCAGCGCAGGCAAACCTCGAACTCACACTCATGCCCCCCATGCCTGGCCTCACTTTCTTTCCGTATTTTATTAGCACTTGTCTGCACTAAATAATATTTATGTTCATGGCCTACTTATCTAAGCTTCATATTTTCATTCATTATGAAGAAATATTTGAATGCTAATTGCAAACAAGAAGCATAATTTATATGGCTGACACATGACACACATTGTAGTGGGCAAATAAATATTTTTAGGACAAATAGATGCTATAAGCAATGAACCCTCATATATATATATATATATATATATATATATATATATATATGAATGGTACAGGCTCTACAGGTTCTCACTACGTAGCTCAGACTCCTAATGATCCTAATGTTCAGCCTCCTAAGCCCTGGGATTGCAGACCTGCACCACAGTGCTGAGGTCAATTACAATCTCAGTGCGCCCCGATGGTGGGGCCAGCACAACACGCCAGAGATGGAACCCCTGTCCCTGTGCGCTGCCTAAGCAGGCACTTTAGTTCCTTGAGCTATCTGGCTGGCCCTGCAATGAACTTCCTCTCTGTCTCTATATACACAGTACATGTAATATATGTGTAATATACATACGTGGTGTATATAGTCCTATATTGTGTATGTTGCACATATCCAACACTTCCTCTGTGTTATATAGGTAATTGTATTTCTATGCCATTCATATTTATAGTACATTGATGTGTCTTATAGTATATTTTGTACAGATATAATGTTGGATTATAGATGTCAGTAATAAACACAATGTACAACACTCCTCGGGTTATACATGCACCATATATGTTCTAAGCATTACATTTCTATGTCTTTGTATGAACACATACATGTGCTCAAAGTGATATTTTATGAATCGATGTCTGATTTTGAATCATTTTTCACTAATGGAAGCTACGTTCCCACATAGATGGTTCTGCGAGTTTGGCCTCCGCCTCCTGTGTCTCTCTGACCCAGCTTGGCTCCGCCAGGATCTTCCATCTTCGCCTTTGCTTTTATTTCCTGCTCCGTGGTTTCTGTAGGTCAGGCAATCACAGGCTACGGGGTTACCACAGCAAAGACTTCATGTAGCAAGGGCAAGGACGTGAGGTCCTCCACAGAGGCAGGTGTGCATTATTTAACAACACGGGACTCGTTCTGACAATCGTGACATCAGGTGACCTTTGTCCACTCACAGAAGCCTGCGTGGTGCGCGCTGTGGTGCATCCGGGCTGCCCGCCGCACCTGTGGAACCGGAAGCCACTGTCAGACTGATGCGCGAGGAGCCACGTGGGATGCAACAGCGCACAGGATCAAGGCGCTGCGTAAACGACAGGCATGTGGGGCTCCTGCAGGCTTGACAGGGTACACGGTTTTATAGCTTAAAAACTGTTCATTAGTAGGAGGAATACATTCTAAGAACACTAAACGTTAGCACAGGGCATAAGCCAGCAGCGCACTCTTGGTCGCCCTCCGCAGATTTCCTCGGTCACTGCAGACCGCGTGTGACCGCGCGTGCTGTGCCATCCCGCGAGCAGCTCGCTGCAGCTCAGTGAGCTCCGGCACAGCACCAGCTACTTCACCACACCGGAGGGTGCCACCAGCTCCCTCGGGGCAGACGGCACTGCCAGCGTGCATGCGGTCCATCCTTGACTGGAGCAGCCCATGGGCCTGCAGGGTGGAAGAGCCCCTCAAGCGGTGCATGCCTGCTCGCTGGCGCAGGAGAAAGAGCAGAAAGCGATCGTGAGTGGGTGGCCCTGGAGAAACTGTAACCTTTGGGCTACACTGACTTTTTTTTTCTTTCCCATCTGGTCTTTACCCTGGTGACAATGACCAACGTCATCAAAAATATTCCCCACGGAAGCATAGCCTCAAGGGATCTCTGTTTATTCTGTGGTCCAGGTTCTCCAGCTCCACGGAGTCTGCAGCAGCAGCAGCGCCCTCTGGCGTCAGCACAGCACCTTGGGGCTGCATCCCATTTTCAGTTGACTCTAGGAACGGCTGCTCGTTTTAATTTTGACAGGCTCATTGAACTACAGTCCAGGACTAGGAACCTCAAACAGTCTCACTGCTATTCTTTTCTCATTAAGATGAATAAAAATTTAAAAAGGAAAGAAAAGAACATTTGGTTATACAAGTATGTGGCTTGTATATGCAATGAATTTCAAATATCAATTATTAGGAAGTATAGTATAATTAGATCATTTCGTAACTAAATTTTATAAGCGTGTCGTCTACAGAGAATAGCAGATTGCATCAGTATACGAGGTTGCAAGCAAAACGAATTGTTTTTCTCAGAGTTCTGGAGGCTGGGAACGCAAATTCAAGGACCCAATAGGGATGGTGTTTCCTGCCACCTCTGTCTTTGCTGTCAGGCGGCTGTCATCACGCTGAGCCTGCAGGTAGGTTTTGCCCCACACACCCTCACCCCTGGTGCTCTCTTATCTTAGGCATCATCAGATGCTGGCTGAGCAGGCACGTGCCTGGAATCAAAGCACTACTGTGACTGAGGCAGGAAAAGCAACACACGTTTGAGGCTGGGACACATAGGGCATTCGAGGACAGCATGCAATACACCTCAAGACCCTGTCTCAGCAAAACTAAACAAGAAATGAGTTGGGGATACAGCTCAGCAGCACAGGGACTGCGCAGCATGCCTTGGGTCCTGAGTTCAACTCTTGGTACCAAGGAGATATAAACGAAAGAAAGAAAAGAAAAGAAATGTGCCATAGCTCTGTCCTTTGGACCTGATTACACCCTAAAATGTCTTTTCTCCAACTGTGGTCACTTTGTGGGTGAGGGAAATTACATATAGGTTTTAGGGACCTACAGAACTCTTCTAAGGCCTCACCTTTTAGAGGGGTCACCCTTCTCCCACTAAGGCAAAGATGGCATCCAGGTTTCAATGCATGGGCCTCTGAGGAACATGCAAGATGCACACTGTGGCGGTGATCGGTGTCCAGATCACTTCTAATCATTCCTGGTGCAAGTACCACAAGCACTTCCTGGCTTCCACACTGCTCTGACCCAGGAAGAATGCACCACAGGAGATATCAGTTATTTCCACTCATCCTTTTATCTCAGAGATTCGCTTTCATTGTACTTTGGGGACTCCCTCAATATCACACGTTCTGCTCAATGTACTCCATCTATCTAGACTCGTGATAATGACCTGGAGAGTGGAGCTGGCCTCCCGTCGGGACATAAGCAGCTTTCTTCCCTAAACTTTCCCACCGCCACGTGGCCCGGTGATGGTGGACAGAGGCTCAGCAAGCTGCAAAGGCAGAGGAGCAGGACCAATGCGGAACGCACGTCTCAGGCCAGACACAGAGGAACAGAGTATGAGAAAGCTGAGGGATGCTCTTCCCTTCCTCAGATATGTGCTGTGGTGAGTTAGGTAAGTTAGGGAGCAGGGGAGAAAGGATGAAATGGAGCAGTGAGTGAGAAGCAGGCAGCCATGTGTCTTATTTTCAGTCCTACAGAAGGGAAAGCCATTGCTAGGGAGCAAATATTACATGTTCTTCCAATGCGTCTGAGTCTACATAGGACATTTTTAAAAGGATGCATAAAAGATACTAAAATATCCTTCCCAGGGTAACTCAAGGGAGGGGAAGTGGTGGCTGAAAGGTGGGCATGGAGGGAAGTTTATTTCTCATAGGCTTCTCTTTTTCTACGTTTCAAATTCTGAGAAATGGAGGAAAGACATCATGGCACCAGGCCCTTTAGAAGTAACCCAGCCCGGGAAACTGTCTGGGAACAGAGTCTATAATTGGGGGGCTTTGGGAGCACCCCTACCAGGGCAGAGGCAGGGAGCATGGGTTCCAGAAGGGAAGCCACGATGGCCTCACAGCTAAAGGATGTAACACAGGTGCAGCTTTCAGAGAACAAATCGCAACAGGGCATTGCGCGTTTCAACAAACTTTTCAAAATGCTGTCCATGCCGGACACATTCTAGTGAGAAAGAAGCATGCGGCCTGCCAAGAAAGATGTGTCCTCGTCTCCCTGCTTCTCTCCTCTGTCCCTGCCCCTGGACACCCTTCCACGACCATCATTTACCTACAGGCATTTGCCCGTCCGTGTGCAAGACCTCATTGACCATCTCCATTGCCAGGCACAGTAGCAGAATCACACGGTATTGATTTTTCAGAAAATTGATTTTGAAACATAGCAAATACTTTAGAGATCCTCCAGGCCAGTTAGAGTGGCTCTGCCCAGAGCTTTCAAACAGGTGCCTCTTCTCTCTGTCTCTGGGTTAGGGTTTCTTGGCTTCAGCACTATGGCCATGTGGGCTACGCAATTCCTTCTGGAGGGGACTTCACTGTCGAATGATGTCCTGGTTATTTACCACTAGATACCACTCATACTGCACTGCCCCCTGTGACCAAGTTGTAATAAATCAACGTTAGACAAGGGTGCCTTCATGCACACACACACACACACACACACACACACACACACACACACGTTGCTATAATTTGGACTTCTATTCAAGGAGGCTACACTGTTCACTACCTTTGATAACACTGGGCACTACTACCGATCTGAAGGCAAATGGGCACTTAGCTGAGTTCCAGAGTCACAAGCCACAGTTCCTGCTTATTGATCATTAAATTTCATGTTTGACAATTGCTGGTTCATAGCTTTCATGATCTGTCCTCCTCCAAATCTTGTGTAAGTGTCATGAGAGGCTGTCTGGTGTCATGCTCCATCCCCAAGACCAGTAAACAGCAAAGAAAAAATAAGGACACTCATTCTTCTGAGAGTGGCAGTCGATGTGACTTCTGCCTCGGAGGTTGTGATCCATTAAAAGGTAGAAATTACTAAAGACAGAGAGAAAGTGAACTGCGAGGCAGCCCTCACTGGACTGGGTCTTTATTCTGACGTAACCAACAGAATGACTGCGGCCACCAAAGCGTCATGATGTGGAGAAAAGCTACTAGAAGCATATCGTTGGTGGTAACTCTAAGCCTGTCTCACACAAACTTCAATAGTACCAGTTTTCAGGGTTAAATTTTTGGTTGTTTGTTCATTTGGTTTTTTGTTTTGTTCTGTTTTGTTTTTTGTTAGGTACAGGGTTTTCTATAGAGCTCAGACTCACAGTGATCCTCCTGTATCAGCTTAGCCAGCACTGGGATTGCAGGCATGCACCACCACACCTGGTTTCAGGGCTGGAATGGCATGCCTGGGGTTCCAGGGCAGGCACAGCAGGTGGCAGTGGGGATCCAACCCCGGTTCCCCTGCTTGTCAGGCAGAGTATTAGATAGCCAAGCTAACTCCCCAGCTCTCAATTTTTGTTTCAGAAGGAGAAAAGAATACAACAAGTACCAGTCTTCGATGTCAATTTCTTAAGCTTTATTGGGAAAATATTGTCTTAGTTTCCAGAAAGAGAAACTGGCATATAGGACACTGGAAGCAGAAACCACAGAACACAGAGGAAAATCAAGTGACACAACCTCTCAGCAGTGAATTTCCAGGAGCGCGAAACAGAATGGCTGGGGTCAGGTTCAGGCTGAGGGCGAACGCAGGGCTGTGCTGAGCTCTCACTCAGAGGCAGAAGCTCAGACTCAGGGAAAAGGGGTGAAGCTCCTGCTGGCACTCAGACGGGACAGGGGGACCAGGGACATTTCAACAAGACAGTTACCTGCGGCACCATCTGGGGCCAAGCCATGTCTCTCTAGCAGCAGCACTTCTTCTGGCAGCAGCAGCAGCACTTCTGCTGGCAACACCCCTTACCACAGCCACAGCAACAGGAGCCACAGCCACAGGAGCCACAGCCACAGGAGCGGCAGCAGGTGCGGCGGCAGCAGCAGACAACCACAGGCTTGCAGCAGCAGCAGCCACAGCAACCACAGCAGCTGCCACAGCCACCACAGCCTCCACAGCCACCACAGCTGCCACAGCCTCCACAGCCACAGCCTCCACAGCCACCACAGCCACAGCCTCCACAGCCACAGCAACCCATGGTTTCAGTAGAGAGGATTCAGGGAAGGTGAGGAGAGAAGATTCAGGAGAGCAAAGGTGTGATGTCTCCTCCTGCTGGAGGCCTCCTTATATACTGCTGCTCTTGCCTTGTTTTTAGACCAGCTTCTGTGGAAGGATCTCACAAGACCTTCTGTTTACTTCCTTCTCCAGGACTTTGGTTTGAGCAAACAACTGTGTCTAGCGCTGTGGTCTCTTAGATGACCCTGGAGTCTCCTTTTACGAATGCAGTGATTATGTGGTGCAGCTCTAGCCCAAGAGAAGAAAGCCGATGACTACAGAGAGCAAACCTTTGAGCCAGAACGTGACAGTGTGTCTCACACATTGGCCATCCTTGATGAGTCCAGAGGGTACCACACAAATGAGGGAACTTTCCATGGTACTGAATAAATGGACATTAAGCACAAAGAACCTCTCCAGCTTCTACATCATGAACAGCATGCCAGATTTTAAGGGTATTTAATGTTTTCTCTTACCATTTTCCACAAAACAGCGTCTGCTAAAGGCACCAGCGGCAAACCCAGGGCACAGCAAGCCACGTCATAGTGAGTGTCACCCAGGAGGACAGATCACCACTGAGGCAGGACCTTTGAAGTCAGCCCAAAAGGGATAGCACCCTGGTAGTCCCTGGGAACACACAGCCATCTTCTGGGAGCATCTTAGTTCCTAAGCTAACCAGGAAGCCTTCAGTTCTACAAGTCATCAGGCAAAACCATGACCACCAAAGTTCCTGCTTAGGCAGAGCACCAGGGCCTGGGCTCCATCCTCTGTGTGCTGTGCCAGCCCCACCCCCAGAGCATGCTGAGAAGGCCATTGAGACTAGGTGTGGTGGTGCCCTCCTGGAATCCCAGAGCTTGAGAGGCTGAGAACAGAAGAGTCACTACTAGTCTGATCTATATAGGTGAGACCCTGTACACCCTGTAGACCTTGCACTAAATACATTTTTTAAAAAATAAAATAAAATAAATAAAACATGACCCAGTGGACTCAGCATTGTACCACAGCCTGGTGGGACTGGACAAGGAGCCAGAGGGGTGGAGCCAAGGGAGTATTTTAGGTCATAATTCCATGATGTATGGATGGAAGGACATTTCAGCCTGGCTAGAGTGAACCTTTCAGAGCCCAACAGTAGGCAGGGCAGCAGAGGGCAACTTTCTGACTTTGTTTCCCCAATTATTTGGCAGATAAACAACAAACTGGAGCCTCACTCCGGCACATGACTTAGAATAGGCACAAAATGGTATTTTAGCACCAAACACCACACAGTTATTTTATTGTGATTCTAAAAGACCAATCACTTCTGCAGATGAATAAAGAATCCCAGAGACCTAGGAAAATAGCGAAGGCTTGACATGACACAGTTAGGATCCCATGCTTGTCCTTTTGATTCTGGTTTTCTCCTGAGTCTTTAGGCAGCTTTTGTTAACGTAGGGAACTGTGAG
>PVKN010034518.1:0-11811 GCA_004027915.1 Capromys pilorides
GGCTTGCAAAAGGGAATTGTGGGAAGAAGGTGAGCACTGAAGGGAATTGTGGGAAGAAGGAAGGCACTGTGAGCTGGGCAAGGTAGGAGGTCTGCATTCACCTCTGCCTTATTGAGAGAGGATATGCAAACGAAGTAATTTGTATTATGCTATTGAGATAGTATCTAATATTTTGGGGGTCTGATGCTTCAGCTTTGCTGTGTAATCTTTCAAGCCCCAAGAAGTCATAGTCTCTATCTCAAGGCTTGATCCCAGCTGACACCATGAAGCATTGGCTCTTCGTCTTGTTATCAAGGAAACACATGTGCTATCTTCAGAAATTATCACCAGCACCTCGGCTAGACCAATACACACTGCTTAAGGCCAACTGAAAGGATAATGAGAAGTCCTAGCCTGCTCTGGACATTTCAATACGAGGGAATAGGGTCAGGCTCAGTCAAAATGGAGACAGTCGCTTTTCTTTCAAGGAGAGCTGCTCAGGCGGTCCTCCACACTTAGTAACTGAAATAAAATCTAGGACTGCCAGCAATTGGGGTTGGGGAAGGCAGTTGGCCACAGGAAATATGTGCATGTGAAAGAATGCATCTTCCATACTTATTCTACACTTAAAATTGGCAAATTTCATTATAGATAAAGCTTACTTTGACAAACCAAGTAAAAATAATGAGTGGATTTGAGGTAGAACACACTGCTAAGACTTGACACAGCTTGGTCAAATTTTAAGTTCACTACTCTTAAAAGAGAATCAATTTGGTAGTAAAATCAATAGCAAATGAATGCCTGCAGTAAATAAAGCTTATTGAATTCATGTCAAAAATAGAAAGCCCATTCAGCCTCGAAAAGGGCCTTGAAATACTGCCAAGTAACGTGACATGCATCAAAATTGGCTAGAAGAAACAAACATTACATCAGTGTATTAGGAAAGCTAAGATTTTTACAAGATTTAAAGAAAGTTTAAAAATTAGATACATGGTTTTGAGCCCATTACTGGAATGGCTTAGAGTTGGATCCTCTTTTGATTTATGTAGTATTGGATAAAAACTGCAGGAACAAGAGCAACATAAAATCAATGACATGACTCCTCAGTCTTCAGAGAGCTGGCCAGCTCCTATTGGAAAAAGATAGTCACTGTTCTCCTTGAGCACTCGGACGAGCAGCTCCTTCTGGTTCTGGACACCAGAGGATTTGTTCAGGAGGATTTTCCTAGGAATTTTTTATTGCTTTACATGGCAACTGATGCAGTTAGGAAGATATGTTCTTTTCAAACTATCATTCCTTAGACTGTTACACTTATTAATATGAATAAAATGTAATTATGTGTTGATACAGGGTCTCACTACAAAGCTACAACTCCTAGTGACCCTCCTATTTCAGCTTCCTCAGCACTGGGATTGCAGGCATGCCCTACCACGCCCTGGGTTCCAGGGTCAGCACAGCATGCAGTACCGGGCATCGAACTCAGGTCCTTGCACTTGGGAGGCAGGCACTTAGACCACCAAGCTATCTCCCCAGCCCCAGCATGAAAAATTTGTATCAGCCTGCCCATAGTCTCATGGCTGGTCCCTAAGATATATTCTGTTATTTATTGTTTTTCTTTAATTTGCCCAAGTCCTATTGAGCTCTATACCAGATCCTCAGTTAGGAGTTTGGGGACACAACAGTGATGACATTAGATAGTGTTCTTGACATGTGAGTGGATCAACCAAGTGCAAGAGAAAAACAGATTTGCTATTAAAAAGCCAATAAATAATGATATGATTAATAACTTTTGGAATAGGATACTTTGAAAGAATATATCAGGATCAGGAATCATTGGAGGAAAATGTAATAGAAAGTTGGGGATTAGTGGTTGATGGAGAAAAAATTATTTTTAGGAAAAGTAAAAAATGAAAAGCCTTCACTTATTACATAAAGGCTATAAATGTGAGTACATTCTTATAAATGGAAGGAAATTAAATACGAGAGTGGAGACAGGCAATTGGAACGCTGTGTTAAGAGCCTACATATGTTATTTAAATAGTTCAGCATTAAAAAGGTATTATTTACTGCCTGTCTCATAGGCAAATACTATTTCTTGTCCCTCATGATTCCCATGCTTTTCATCCATTAATTCATATGCTTTTTAAAAGACCTACTTTTAAGGCTTTTTGCATTTACTTAATCTTCAGCTCCTAATTTTATCTCAAGCAGCATGACTTGACTAAAAGGCAGTGTTAGTCTTTTTTCTTTTGGTGATACACAATACTTTTCCTATAATTATTCACAAGAATTTTTTTCCCTTTAAACCATAGCATTGGTATTATTTTTTTCTTAGAGAAAAAAAAATCACTTTACTCTAAAGAAAATAGCAATACTTAAGCTTATTTCACTAAATGCTTTTGGAGAAATGGAATTATCACCACGAAATTTTCCAATGAAAATGTTTGTCCTCCGTTCTCCTTTCTGAGAAGACTTCTACTGTCCTCCTACTTACAGCGTTGAGGGGACACCTGCCCTTTTTGCTACCGAGGGCCTGGGGTGCTGCAGATAGAGACAGGGTGTGCACTGTGCCAGTCTACCACTCTTCCTGTTCTAGTGCATCTGAGTCTGTGCTGGACAGGCGATAGTCCCAGGAGACTGTCCTAGATCTCTGTGATGCTGCGCAGGCTTTGTTTTCAGGATACTGCTCTTGTCTTGTGAGTCCTAAGCCTTGCATCACTATTTATCTACTACTTGTTTTCCTTCAGTCATTTTCCAGCTCCCCCAACTGTCATTATGTTTTTGTCATGGAAGCATCTTATCTTTCCATTAAATTTAATAGACAGCCTTGTAGGGTCCATCAATTTCAGTTGAAAGTTGTGTTCCTTCAGGACCTGAAATATTTCACTGTAAGATCTTCTTGATTTGATGATGTGTGTCGACAAATCTGCTGTGATTCTTATTGGCTTTCCATTGTAGGTGAACTAGTTTTTTGTTTGTTTTCACTAACAACTTTTTTCTTTTTCTTTCTTTCTTTCTTTTTTTTTTTTTTGTGGAACCGAAAATCGAACTCAGGACCTTGCTCTTGCCAGATAGGCGATTGTGCTCCTGAGCTATCTCCCTGGCCCTATGCTAACAGCTTTTAATATTTTGATTTTTTTGTAGAATTTAAGGGATCTTGATTATTATACATCTGGATGTACATTTATCTTTATTATTGCTAATTGGAGTTCTATATGCATCAATTAACTGTATGTCAGATTCTTTTCCCATCCTTGGGAAATTTTCTGCTACTACTTCTATAATAGTGTTCTTATGTCATTTGTACTGATGCCTGTTGTTAAGCTGACATCTGCTACTTTCATGTTGTTGCTCTTTACATCATCTTGTAGCTTTTGAATTGTTATTTCCTGGTTCCTTTTTAAGAGATTTTTCCTTTCATGTTCCTTAGCTGCAATGCCGTCATTGAGGTTTCGAAGTCTATCTTCTGTTTATTCAAGCAGTTTTGCCAGCTTTCAGTGGCATTCTTAATTTCTTTTTAAGTTTATTTTATTTTATTTATTTATTTTTAAACCTCATTTATTTATTTATTTGTGTTCTGGCTGGCTCAGCCTGCCCTGGGGGTGGCGCTGGCGCAGCATGTGGTGCCAGGGATCGAACTGCAGTCCCTGTGGCTGCCTAAGTAGGCACTTTAGACCACTGAGCCATCTCACCGGCCCGACATTCTTAATTTCTTGGACATCTGTTTGAATCTGTTTCATGCATTCTAACTTTTTACTTTATTGTTTGCTGAATGTTTCCATCATTTTTTGTTCTCTATTTTTTTTAAAGTTATACCTTCTTAGGTGTGCTGAGCAATTCTTTCATGATCGTCTTCACTTCTTTTTTCACCTGAGAGATTATTTCTGCTCTGATTTCTTCTATAGTTGGCTGCAGTTGTTTCTTCACTTCAGTCTCTATCAATTCAGAACTTTCGGGTGTGTAACTTCCAAGTTCATCTCCTGAACTTGCTCTGGGAAGGCTGGAGGGCTGAAATTGCCTTTTGCTCCTCATTTTGACATTTTTGAAGCTCCCAGTGTTCAGCCAATGGTGGGGTGGTAGGGTAAGCTCATCAAAGCTCCCCTTATGTGGAGTTCAACATGGCTTCTGCGACAGTGAGGAGGGGCAAGCCGCAGTTCAGAAAGGTGCCAAGGATGCCCGGGAGGGCCAAAGCTCAGCAAAGCTCCTGTGATGGGGAGGCCTCTCCAGGTCCCCCTAGCTGTCTAGTGTCCACCTGTCTTCTGCAATAGCAGGATAGGCTGTGTGTCATTATGGTTTTGAGTGTTATTTATTATTATGTTTTTCACTGGATTCATTTTGGTTCCTTTAAAGCTGTATGGATGTTACCACAGGACCACTTAATAAACATCTTGTCAATCTTCATAGAAAGTGGACTTTAAGGTGAAGTTGGACCAGACTGCTTCAAGCAAGATACTCCTGGTCTGCGAGAGCTTACCAGCTAATCTAAATTGTTCCCCAGATAGTCAACTGCTGTGCTGGCTTGTCCCACCAGCCTCAGACCTGTAACACATATGGAAGATACATACACAGAACATCACTCTAAGGTTGGTGACCACCTTCAGTAATTACAAGATGAGAAATTTCTGAGATTTCCTTCCAGTATGACTTATTCATTTACTGTAAATCATTTTCAAATTCTATTGTGTAGAACCCTGAATTCTGGTTTGTTGTGATAATTACAGTTTTCAACTTTTCATCACATGTTTTTTCTCTCTATGTTAATTATGTTTTTTCAACTTCCTGTATTTCTAATGCTTTGACATCTGTGACCATGCAAACCTTGGGAAGAAAGCCTGCCCCATCCAGCCAGCTCCTAGCAACTGTAAAGGTACTAGACCACTAGTGACAACACGTATGCCACTGAGACTCCTGAAATGATTAATGACTCCAGAATAGAATTACCATTACTCACCAACCCCTTCCCTTGGGAATCACAGCAAAGATTTTTGACTATGTTTACTCCATTCCCTCTGCTCCCTGACCCACCCAGCTGTTTCCTGCTGTGATGCTGCAGTGCGGAATGCCCCTTCCACCTGAAAACTGTAATGATTATCTTTAGTAAGTTATCTTTTTAATGGCAATAGTCACTGGTCTTTTGGTCTTATACTTCAACAGTATGATAAGTAACAGTAATCCAGCCTATACTTTAAAACATTCTTATCCTATGTAAGTAGAGTTAGGCTTGGTGACTTATAAAAGGTAATGTTGCTTTCACAGTTTGCAGAATGACTTACACAATATGTCGTTTTCACTATGCAAAATATGTACATTTGTTATACATTATCACCAATCTATTACTTTCAGAAGCCTCTCTGCCACTCAGGCAAATAGATAAATGATCTTCATTTTTGTTCTCAGGCAAAATGTTCTTGTTCTGTAGATTTTGCAATATAAATATCTTACTCTGCTAAGTTATGATTAAAAATCACATTGGCTAATTAAGAGCTTCAAAATTTTGCAAAAGTGAAGGGGGCTAAGAGAAAGAGGCAAGGTGGGGGAGGGAGGAGAAGAGCATAAAAAAGAATCTGTGTCACGTCTGTGCATCAACACCCCACAATGAATGCTGTCTTTTTGTACTACAAGTATGTACTAGGAAAAATAATAACTCTTTCATTTTAAAAAGCAAAAAGAGTTTTACAAAAAAATCATTAAGGACAGGTTGTCTTTCATCATTCCTATGTTGGAAATAAAGAAATTGAGGATCACAGAGATAGTTCAGCAGTCTAAGTGCCTGCCTAGGCAAGTGTAAGGACCCAGGTTTTGATCCCTGGCACCACAAGCCATGCCAGCTCCACCCAGATGCACCAAATTGGCCACCAAGACCAGATATAGTGGTGCCTGCCTGTAATCTCAGCACTGGGGAGGTTGAAACAGGAGGATCACTATGAGTATGTGCTGTTACACAGTGAGACCCTGTAACAAACGAAGAAGGAGGAGGAGGAGGAAGAAATTGGTCTTCAAGCTTCACAGTTTTCCTACTATTGGCAGGGGGTAGTGGTCATGGTGGGGGAGGTTTTCTCAGTCTCATACTCAGGATTTCTGATTTCCAGTAATTTTATACAATTATAAAATTTAAAATGCTTAGAAACTTGATTTTAGGAAAGAAAGTAAATGGGAGTCCTACTTGAATCAGTAAAAATGAATTTCATTCACAGTAAATAGGAAAGGGTGAACCTGCTTCTCCCCTGCTTAGCATGAAGTCAAAGTGCACGTATTGAATGTACTGTGAAGACTGCTCTAGCACACTGTATATTAGCTCATCATTCTAGCTGTTTGTTTCTTTACAGTTTTATATTTATTCATACTATATTAATTTTTATAAAGGTCTCATTATTAAAACAATTCTTTGAACTTTTCAATGCTGTTGTACAATTTTTAGATTGTATAAAGAGGTAATTTTGCATTGAGAAGAACTCTAGAGATTGCATAGTCCCAACAGATGTCTATGGAATTAGAAGTTTGCCAAAGGTGTCAAAACAATCCAACCCAGACATTTCACTTTACTGCAGATTGCACTGCAAAACGTTAGATTACTTTTCTATGGAGATAAACAAATTGCTCAAACTTCTCCCTGCTGAGCATATAACCAACAACCCCTCTTTTCCTCAGCTCAAAAAGGACAGAATATGCAAATCTCACCAGCCCAGGTGGTTCCTGGCCTTCTTTTCTACTAGAAAAAGGAGTCTGACAGCCTTCGAGGAGTGTTGCCAGGGTGGGCTCCTCTCCTAGTCTCCCTTATTGTAAGAAGACCTTTGCCTACCTCTATAAGGGAGATTTGGGCAAATGGACCTTTCCATCTCCTTGGGATTAGCTTTGAATAAGTCAGTTTTCCTTTTTATCAATATAAATGGATTATTCTAATTGTGTTAACAGCAACCAAATGAATGTAAACACACCAGCCTGAGCGACCAGTACCATTATAAGTAAGTGAACATTCTAGTTCGCATTTCATGTACGCTGAGAGATGCTTTAGCTCTGAGCTCCTGAGTTCTGATCCTTATTACGCTTTGTAGTTGAAAGTAACCCTGAGCCATTTATCTAGGAAAATGATAATGTTGTTTCCTATAGGAGTTAAACTATTTGGGATGGGGTGGTGGTAAGTGTAAGGAGCCATTATCACCAAGTTTTAGTAGTCTTTTTTTTTATTTTAGGAAAGGGTCTACAGGGTGTTTAGGGTCTCACTACTAGATTGGATTTGTGGTGATCTGCCTGTGTTCAGCCTCCCAAGAGCTGGAATTATGGGTGCACAGCATCACACCCAGTCTCAATTGCATCCTCAGTACACCCCGGGGGTAGCATGGCCAGCCGGGGATCAAACCCTGGCCCCTGTGCCTGCTTGCAGGTGCTTTAATCCACTGAGCTATTTGGCCAGCCCTAAAGTTTTAAAAGTATAAAAATAAGTGAGAGTTTCAGCTGTTAGTCCTTCTACATGACGTTACTGAACCTTGGTGGATTTCAAATACTAGTCTGATCAAAGCGAAGAAGCTACCTAAAGCTTCTATTACATTTCTTTTTATCAAAAGGCTCTGCAAGTGGGAAATTCTCCCCATATATCTTTCATTGTTCCCAGAATATTATTCCTGAGATTCTAAGAACTACTCCAAATCTATGAAAATAATTGAAAAGGTCTAAAGAACAGTTGGACCTTTTAAAATAAGAAAAAAAGATCTCTGATGTTTGTGAAGGATTCATTTTTATTTATTGTTGAAGGCTGGAATTACTTAATTCTATGTCTGCCTGGTTTTTCTTCGGTGGAAGGCACCCAAAGGTCATGGTTCTGAGAAACCAAATCTTGAAAGGTTCTTGGGCTTCTGAACTATTGGAGCTAGGCTGAGTTGCATTTATTAAATCCATCTCTGTATTTCTGACAATTAGTTTCTCACACCTTGACTTTAGAAATCTGGGAGTCATTTGACAGATCCAATCTTCAAAGTATATGAGGCCCATTCTTCATAAGCCAGCATTCCTAATTTCATGGCTTATTTTTTGAAATGTTTCCATCACTAATCTCCAGGGATTCATATGTGCCAAATGCATTTAAAAGCCCATCCATCATCTGGACCCTACTTTCAGGCCTTTGGGCAAGTGTTTTTGTAAACAATTGGCCCATAAAGGCATCATTTGAGCCAGGAAGCTCATGTTTCTCTGGGCCAGAGGTTAAGCACATTCCAGAGACAGACTGTGTCCAGGTTCACTAAGTTCTGCCTTGACTCAGCTTGGCTTAAATGATGTCATACGGTCAAGGTCAAGACGAACCAGTCAATTCCACCTCCAAAGAAATAATTTTAGAGCTTCTAGGGTAGCCTGTGGAATTTTTCTTCTAACTTTTGAAGTTGAGGAAAATTTTATGAACTGTAATATTTTAAGATCAAATATAAATCAAGACTTTGGTACTATAAGCAGTGTGTTCTGACTAAGTTGATCTGACATATGCCAAGTAGTCTAGATGAGTGATAGCAAACCCGTGGCATGTGAGGCAATGTTGGCTGTTTGTTATTTAAGCTCTAAAAGGTTCACCATCACTATCTAGATCATTACAGCTGCAAGTCATGGTAAGTAGTAGACGCAAATAGCTCAAAACAATGATGTTGGTGACATTTACACAGCTAATTGGAGTTGTGGGTCACTTGGAAAGGTAATTATCTAAAAAAGAACTTGGAGTCACTCCTGCAGATGTCATAAGAAAAACCACCTGTAATGCATGTTCAAAACATGGTTTCTGAACATACAGAATAGAAACCAGATAAGATATAGAACATCACCCAAATTTTCTGTTCAAGGAGATTATGGTGCCACAGAAGAAAATGACCAATGATGTATAGTGTGCCTAAGAAGAGTCACCTAGAGAGAAAGCATTCTCTCAGGCTTTTACAGAGAGCAAATTGGTCAAGCAATGGCCGTGTCTCATTCAGATAGGTGACACTGACAAAAGATTTGCAAACTGCTGTACATGGTTTCAGGGTAAATCTTGAGAGGATTTGGCTGACCTTGTGAGATACAAAAGTTACTTTTTTTTTTTGGTATATAGGTCGTGCTTTATCTTGGTCTTAACCATCTGGCAGAAAAGTATAACCATGAGGTATGAAAAGCAAAGCCACATTAATATGCTGGGCTGTAAAAGGTGCAAGTCAACAACTTCTGACATTGCCCGTTCTGCAGATAACCCACTACTATTATGGAATATTAGACTATATTGGGTTATTGTGCTGAAGACACACATGTACAATATTTGAATGGCAACGGAACATCCATCTGTGACAAAACAAAACAAAAAAGGGAGCTATAAAAGAAGGACCATTTTGTAGTTAAAAAAAAAAAAAAATATATATATATATATATATATATATATATACTAATAGTGTACTAATAGTGTTTAGACAAGATATCATGTCTGCATCTTGCTCTCTGAATAACTACTACAAAGACAACAATATGCAATGTATTAGTTATTGTAACTGTCTTACTAACCTGTTTTGAAATAGTCTTATTGCTGTTTCCTTTACATTAAAATTAATTTTTAAAAAATATGGGACATCAATAAATTTAAATTTGAGATAAACAATGCTACCATGCAGCTCAGGAGAACCACCATGAGTTTGAGGCCAACCTGAGCTGTGTGGGGAGCTCAAAGTTCAGCTTGAACTGCACAGTGAGATCCTGCCACAAAAAAGAATTTTAATTGTTTTGTCACAGGACATGACGTATAACATCATAGAAACTAGATGTATTTGCACACCAAATAGGGAATAAATATACATTGATTGGGAAACAACTCTGCACTAATTTATTTTGCACTATCTTATCTTCCGCTGTTCATCTTCTATTTCAATTTTCTTTGCTTTTGGTAAATCTTTTTTTGTTTTTTTTCCTTGCTTTTAGATCAACTTTTCTGGTTTTATCCACTGGATTCCTACTGGTTTTTCCTCAGCTGGTACAACAAAGATATCTTCAGTCATGGGGAAGAACAGTTTTTGGGTTTCTTTTCTTTCTTTCTTTCCTTCTTTCTTTCTTTCTTTCTTTCTTTCTTTCTTTCTTTCTTTCTTCTTTCTTGGTTTCTGTGCATCTGTTACTTCTTGCTTCTGTATTTTGCAGCTATTGGGGGGCTTGCCAGGTAGCTCAGTTGGCTAAAAGACATGATTCAGTAAAGTCTCTCAGGTGATAGGGTCCCAGTTTGATCCCCACCCCCACATGGAGCATGAGACCTGCCCTGAAGGTAGCCTCAACCAGCCAAAAAAAAAAAAAAAAATTGTATTTTGCAGCTGTGATGGAGCTCATGATCTGCTGATGCATGTTTGGTGATTGATGGTAAAGATTTTCATACAAAGTTGGTCCTCCAAAACTTCCCTGAAAAATCTTTATCAGATTTAAAACAAAATAAGGTCCTATTTCTACAAGTTGAGCATCGTCATCTATGATTTGGAAGTTCCAAAACCATATCCTATCATCCAAGATGGTGAAAGTAAATACATGGTCCACAAATGGCTGGCTTTTGGAATGATACCGGGGTGTACTAGAAATCTGAATTAAGAGTTTTTTAACAAAGCATAATGTGACAAAAATTCATCAAAAGCAGGGTCCAAAGACAAAAGCAGCTGAGAACCTTTCAAACAGTTTTCAGTCATCTTTAATTCAGCTAGAGTATGAATATTTAGAACAAGAAATTTGGCAGAGGGACCACGAGGTGAATTTGAAAGCCACATATAAAGATCTCATTTTTTCTTAGCTTTAAAATAGATACATTTATTGCAGTTTTTCATTTTGCAGACTTCATTAATTACAAATAATTTATCTTTATGATCCATTGTAGCATCTGCTTTAGAATGATGCATCATTCATTCTAAAGGTTCTCAAGTCCTGCTTTGTCTTATTCTGAAATTTATTCCTCTTGAAGAAAAGATGAGAATGTGTTCTTATTCTTCCACTTGCCCTTGCAAACTGGGCCTGGGGCATGGTGGTCTCCATCAGCTTCCTCTGACTCTTCTGCCACAGTTAATGACATAACTGGAGGCCCAGTGTCTTTGTCATTTCTTTTTGGCTTCTTCACCTGAACCTGCAAGTCCCCATGCTGCTTCCTCTTGCTGCCGCCATCTTGCCCCCTTAACTCTCTCCTTTATAAGCTGAGTTTAGAGAAAGAAAAATTTTTGTAAAACATAATAATTAGGAAAAGTAGAAAAATTGAGTAATTACCTCACTAACATATCTTTATAAATTTCTGTCTAGTACTTAATGCTTAGAATTTTATGATACCTCACAAGCCATCTTTGGTTAACTTCAGAGCTTTGTGTCGTTTCTTAGTGCATGTTTTCAGTGCATGAGTTTGTATTTATGTTAGTGAGAAAGTACATGTACATGCCTATTTTTTATTCTCTTTCCCCATCCCATCCACATGACTCCTTACAAAATCAGGAACAAGACGAGGAGACTCATTTGTACCACTTGTATTTAACATTCTACTAGAAATATTAGCTGAGCAATCAGGCAAGAGAAAGAAAAAAAAGAAAGCAACACATATTAGAAAGAAAAAATCAAATTGTCATTATTTATGGATGACATGACACTCTGCATAAACGACCCAAAGAATTCCACACACAAAAAAACTTCTGGACTTAATAAACAATTTCAGCAACATAGCAGAATAATCAACACATAAACATCAATTATTGATGTACTCATGTACATCAATAATGAACACAATGAGAAGAAAGTTAGAAAAACAATACCATTCATGATAACACCAAGAAAAATTAAATGCTTAGAAATTAACCTAACCAAGGAAGTGAAAGATTTTTATAG
>PVKN010034519.1:0-11811 GCA_004027915.1 Capromys pilorides
AATTGTGGCAGTCTGACTATAGATGAATATAGATGACAGTGGAAGATTCTGCTTATTCCAAAATTCAGAAGGAGTACACTCAATTTTGTAGCACTTAATATGAGCTGACAATTGTTTTAGAGTGGCTTTTAAGATGGCTTTTCAGTCTTTATTTCTACAGCTTCAGATATGCCCAAATTGGGTCTCCCTTTTTACATTTTTCCTGCTTCAGGAGCTGACTTTGAGTCTGTTAGCTGACACTATTTGTTTATGGAATTCTCGATCATTAGTTATATCTTCAAATATTGCCCTATTATAATCCCTTCTATGGCTAAAGCTCCAGTCACAAGTCTATCAGACCTTTTCATTGCATTCTGCTTGTCTCTCTTGAGCTTCACTGTAACATCTGCAGGGTGTTCAGGGACGACTCACAGTGCTCCTCCTGTTTACAGCCCTTCAGGAGCTGGGATTGTAGGTGTGCACTACCACACCCAGCCTTATGCCTGCTCTTTTTCTATGTGTGCTTCAGTTTATAAATGTTCCACTATCTGCCTTCGTATTTACTAATCTTCAATAGCTAACCTGCTTTTCAACTTATCCTGACAGAGTGATAGACTAAATTTATTCTGAAACTAGGCTCTGAATTGTATAATTTTCAGTTTGATTCTATTTCCTGATTCAATTCTGTGGCAGACTTCAGCTGAAGATTTATCTTGTCCATTTTTTCCTTAGTTTCTGTAACAGAAATTTTAAGTTCTTTTCAATATCTGAGTCACCTGGAGTCTGCTTCTATTATATACTTACTCTTCAGATTTTGCAGTCACATTTTCCAGGTTGTCTGAAAATCTGGTAATTTCTATTTCCATGGTAGATAAAAGAAGTACAGCAATTCCAAATACTAATTTCTATCACAAATGTTTCTTATCTTCTCTCACACAAATTGGGAGAAGAGGAGGTTACCAGGATCCAGTTGAACTGGATTACGACTACACTCCCGTTTTAAGATTCAATTCGTCTTATTTTACCCTTTTGCTTGAGCATGTATGTCCTGGTTCACTGACTGAAAGATTTGCAGGTGTTTTCTTTCTTGGGCACTGAAGCTTTCGAGTTTACCTTTTAGTTCCCCAACCCTAAGGAGGTTAAAAATCTGACAAATACCTTAAGGGAGAGACAGCAGAGGTTGTGTGTGTGTGTGTGTGTGTGTGTGTGATAGGCCATCCCTTTTAATGCATTTTGTCATATTACTACTGTCAGACTATGAGATTCTAGCTGAGCCCCTAGCACACCCTGGGCTATTTCCAAATTCAGTGTAAGTCTCTAAGAGAAATCCTCTTGGTTTGAGTATTTCTTCAGCTTCTACCATTTCCCCCCTGCATATACAATCATCAGCAGGTTCAGAAGACTTTCTCCAACCCAGCACAATCCCTTTGGACCAAGCCTCATCTTGAGGTCACTCCCAGAACTGACAGATGCCTTCTGAGAAGAAAGTAGCTAATGACAGTCAGCTCATCTAAGAATCATTCACTGTCTGGAATTTTAGTTCACCTAGTTCTTGTTGCTTCTGTGGCAATAAGATGATTTTTAAAAACATAGTTTGCCACTTACCTCGCCTGTCTTTGCATTTTGGCCTGCCGTAACCTTATCTGGAAGAAGAAAATCTTTCAACAATAACACTATTATTGGAGACTCTTTGGGCCTCCTTCTGGGGTTCCTTCTCTTTTCCATTCATACCCATTCTCTTACTGGTCTCATTCAGCCTCCTGATTTCAAATACTGGCTCCTTTATAAGGTCTGCTAAATGTACACATCCAACTGAAAATTGTTGCCCCAACTAGATTCCTGTTTGATTGTTACTTGCTGTCTCCATTTAAATACATTAAGGTCTTTAAATTTAAAATATACCCAAACTCAGTGTGTCTCATACCCCTGCCCTGTGCTGTATGCCTACAGTCCTCTCCCATCTGAGTTAAAGGAAACTATTTTTTCAGGTGCCCATGCTCTCCACTGCTTGTATCTTGATCCATACCACTTGCACTTTTCCCAAATTACTCCCAAGAACTTCCTAACTAGTCTAGGGGCTTCTGATCTCTCCCCAGTCTGTTCTCGATACAACATTTAGAATGACCATTTGTATTGCTACTCTTCAAATCACAACTTAAAAGCCTTCTCATTAACTCAGAGAAATAAACTGGAGTACCTCCTGTGGTCTTCAAAACCTGCAAGACCTATAGGGAGCTGCTCACCTGCCCTAGATCTTATCCCTTCTGCTACTTCCTGTGACTCCTCACCTCTTCCTCATTCACAGCAGGCACTCTTCTAGCTCCGAAACTCTGCACAGGTTTTCCACTCTACCTGCACTGCTCTTCTTCCCCTACATGATTCCTTCCCTCTTTGCTGAAATGTTACCTTTTTAATGAAGGCAACTCTATCTTACTAAAAACTGCAGTCTTCAACCCAGAATTTCACATCATTTTTTAAATCTTTGCCTATAGCATCTGTTACTGATATACTGCATTATTTTATTTATTATGCTAATTACAGCCCCTCCCTAGTTATTTCTACATTTGGTACATTTTAGTCTTAGTCCCTTGGCTTTGCATTCCATGTGGGCTCAAAATCTGGCAAAAGTGTGGAGAAAAAGATCAGGTTAGTGTTTGCTGCAGGCTTCTCCTCTGTGGCCTTCTCTACTTGTTGAGGACATTGAATTATGTCTCCTATTCTTTAGTGTTATCTCCAGCACCCAAGCAGTTCTTGGCATACAGCAAGTATTCAACAAATACTTCAGAATAAATAATGCTTAGGCTCTTTTCTAATTAATCATGGTAATAATAGTATAATGTCAGTGCTATGAGAACATAGAACCCAGGTCACTGGGTGAATTAGGAGAGGCTTTGGGAATGAAGTGACATATGAGGTCTATTGGCCAGTGCCCGAATTTCTCAACTGATGATCACTTTCCCTACCTGCAAGTTCAAAACCAGCCTCAGCTACATAGTGAGTTCAAGACCAGCCTGAATTACACATGAGACCCCATCTCAACAACCAAAACAGACAAACGAACAATCTACACCTTACCTAAGAGTTACAAAGCAAACACTCGGGTCATAATCACCACAATGAGGCTAAAAAAGAAAAGTATTCTTTGTTTGCGCCCCTCCTTGAAGTCCACTGTTTGCTAAAGTGGTAACAATCCTGATGCACAGAGTTCCTATTTACCTGATTTTCTGTAGCATTTTACTTTATATAAATGGAGTTCTACTGTAAAAAATTTTAAATATGATCAAAACCCTGAGAACAGGTTTCTGTTTTATCTTACTAAAAGGAAAAGGGAGCAGCATTTCCAAAATACACATCAAAGTCAGAAAGAAATTGGAAAATGAAGATCTTTTCCTTAAACAGAGATGGTGCATAAGCATGTTCATGTGTGTATAAACACTTAGTGTATACATATACACACAGACATAAACTAAATCTGTCTGCCAAACACACTTCCATAAGAACCATCTGTTCTTAACTGCTTGGAATTTTCTCAAATTACTCTTCAAAGAAGACCATTTTAATCCATTCATTAGTCAGAGATTCATATATTTAAAAAAAACTTTATCTACACAGAAACTCTAAACAACTGTTCACCCTCATCCATAACTACTTCGTTTACTTCTATTCAACTAGTGGAAAGGAGGGGTCTTGGAAGAAACAAATGAGTTTTCAAATCAACAAATATTCACTGTGTGTGGAGCTCGGAACCAAGGGCATACACTCTCAAAGAAACATACGTTTCTTAGCTGTCCCGGGGAAAGGTTAGATGGTGCAACAGTCACAAGTTCAGTGAGAGTTCAGAAAGTGAGGATAGCTCGGGTTTCATGGAATAGGTGTGGTTTTAGGTGGTTTAAAGAATAATGGCTCAAAAAAGGACAGTGAAGACAAAAACAGAACAAAGGAACACAAAGGATAACACAAGGTTGGCAAAGAATATCATTTCTGGAACATGAGTAACTTCTTTTTTTATAGTAAAATCATACTGGTGGTGGGGAGAGGATAAAAGTGGGATGTATGTGGCCACATTTAATGCAACCAGACAAGAGTTTTGACCTAATATAAAATATGGCACATATGAGTTTTGATCTAATACCACCTCCAGTTCTTAAGCAAGAAACTGAGAAATGCCCGTAGTTCTCCTTGATGTTCTGGGCAAATCAGTCTGGTAGCCTATTGAGAAGGACGAAGACTTGCCACAAGAAACCATGAAATAGGCCTTGCACTCAGCTCAGATCCATCTGAATATCAACCCTGAAACCACATAGCCTCTCTTTTTTGTTTAAATTTTGTACAACTTTTTTTTTTTTTGCGGGACCAGGGTTCAAACTCATAACCTTGCACTTGCCAGGCAGGCACTTGTCCCACAGAGCTATCTCCCCAGCCCCTTAAATTTTGTACAACTTTTTAAGGAACTACTAATATAAATTCAGAGTCTATCTTACGTTTTTCCATATATAAACTCTTTTTGTTGCACCCTTAAAGGATAAAGGAGGCTTGATAAGATACATAAAAATTCCCAGATTATTTCTGTCAGATTTGCCACTGCTGCCCTTCAGATGCCAGGGGAGAAATCATAACAATATCTGAAATGCTCTTAATGGCTTAGAGTAAGTGCCTACTAGAAGAAAATAAAATCCCTTACAGAGTTTTAACTATCAAATCAACTCTAAAATCCCCAAGGAAGAAAAACCTATAATAAAGCAACACCATCCTGTTGTCCCACAGCAGTCGTGCTATTGCTAATTTTAAGATTTGTTTGAAAAGTACTGCAATGGTAATTCAAAAAATTATTATTCTTCTTAAGTATTATATTCATTAGTTGAACACCCCCTCTCAGAGACATGAATTCAACACTTATATGTCAGTTACTGATTAACATTCACTATGTAACTCTGATCTAGATCACTCTGCCTTAATTTCTTAATTGTTTAAACGGGGTCAATAAGCCCTTCCTTGCCACTTTCTGTGCAAAGACAGAGTACAGCTGTATAAAAAAGGTGGAGGCAAGGTGACTGTAGAAGATAACCTGGCAGGAGCTTCTGTAAGGCATACTGGAGTTGGACAAGGACAGGTATCTATCTGTGCTACTCCTACTCCAGGCGCATGGCGGATTCTGCCAAGTCATCAAATGACTCCCGAACAACAGGCAGCCTGTGTCCCAGAACGCAATGCTGGCAACGAGGCCCTTCCCACGTACACAGCCTGCTGTTGCTTTCCCTTTCATTTCTCTATAAGCGCTGCTGCAGCACAGACCTCCTCATTTTGAACACTTAACACTTTTCCTATTGAGTCCTAATTCTATCATCCTCCTCTTGATCTTATGGTTAGTGGAATTGCTAAAAGGCAAATGCAGGCATTCTGCTTTAATCTACTGATGCTTACTACTCCTCATTTAACCTACAGTTTAAAGGCTGCACATTGTGGCTGATATCCAAGTGACTTCTGCTCAGCCCCCCCACTCCTCAGACTGTATGCTGGCATTCTATCACACTCATCTGGTGGTCAGAACCAGACTCTGGGGCTTTAGCTCATGCTAGGAATGTCCTTCCTCTACCTTTGTTCTCCTGAACACCTGCCCAGTCCTCCCTCTGTGTGACCACTAGATCTAGCTCATACTTCTAAGCCTCTACTTGTCATGATAGTAGAAAGCCATATGTCCTTTCTCCTGCACAAAGCTATGCAGAGGCAGGAACTACATTTTGATACTCATCCCTGCATGCCAGGACCTGGCTTTGTAGCTGATTCCCAACAGAAAACTGTCAAATCAAAGTTTCAAATGTAATTACTAGTTCTTTTGATTTCAATAAATTAAAAGTATTTAGCACATATAAGATTCTTACATTTTAAAAGCGTTCAACATCACTGGTAATTCAAAATTTGCAAATTAAAATGATGCTGCAATTCCACCTCACCCCAGAAAGAATGGCTGTCATCAAGAAATCAGCCAATAACAAATGCTGGTGGAGCTGTAGAGGAAAACAAACCCTTCTCCACTGTTGGTAGGAGTGGCGACTGGTGCAACCACTGTGGAAAACAGTGTGGAGAGTCCTCAAAACTAGAACTAGAGGTTCCATTTGATCCAACTATTACCCTTCTTGGTATCTTCCTGGAAGAACTGAAAGCATCATATCACATCAATATTATCACAGGCCTAAAACTTCCCAAACGAGTGGATGGCAAAGGTTTAAATAAGAGACAAGTAGTATGATTTTAGGGCTCTGGGAGGATCAAAACTCTGGGTGCCCATATTCATTTGGATTTCAAACAAACAAAGGGGATACTGAGGAAAGCACAGGAACTGAGCAGGACCTTGGAAGCCCATTCAAAGGCTTTCCCAAGCAATAAATCACGCCAAGCAGAACTACCTTATCTCTAGGTTGACATTTACTGTAGGAAAGTAGAGCCTGCAGCTATAGTCTTTATTTAGTTAACTGGGGTTAGAGCCAGGTGTCCTTAGCTGTGGCCTTGTCTTGTCCTTTGAGGTGTCACACATCACAGGCCACTATAGGCCTCAGCTAGGACCAATGACTCATAAAGGTTTCCTTCCTGTGAATTCACTGCCCATCTGCAGACAGGGGCCTAGTCCTCCAACAGACTCACAAGTAAACATGAAAAGCCAATTGGTTAATCTACATCCTGCTCAGAACTGCTTCGTAGTAGTTTGTATCACAATATACATACAGCTATGTTTATGGAAGCACAATTTATAACACATAGATCCTAAAAACACCCCAAATGCCCAGCAACCAAGGAAAGGATAAAAAATATTTTTTTAAATACCACTGAGTACTAGTCAGTCATAAAGAAGGATAAACCTGAGATACTTTTAGGTAAATGGATATACCTGAGACTATACCCTTACATGAAATATATTGGATACATATGTATAAATACCACATTATTTCTCTGGTATGAGAAACTGAAAGTATAAATAAAAACAAAAATACAAAAGTGTTATTGTGAAACAGGAAGAAAATATTCAACTGAGGAGGAAAATATGGGAGCGGGACAGGAAAGCACAGAAAAGTATAAATAAAAAAAAAGAAGAAAAAAATGTAAACAAAACTTTAGCAAATGGGGAGGCGAAGGAAATGGAAAAAAACTAACACATTTTATTATGTACATGTACAAATTCTCTATGATGAATGTGATTACAGTGCATATCTAAAATGTAGCAATAAAATGATTGCAAAAAAAATAATCCTTATATTTTAATCACAAACCAAGAAACAAAAGATCCTGATTATCAGACACAAGTTTTATAAATTCTGAAAAGTTCTGGGAAGGAAATGAACAAGTTTAAACAAGCCCTGAGATGAGAGGAAGGTTTCTAATCTTTGTTGTTGACAAGGGCTCGTCTCTCTATGCAGTTCAGGCTGGCCTTGAACTCACAGTGCTCCTCCGACCTCAGCCTCCAGAGTACTAGGATTATAGGTATGTACCGCAAAGCCAGGAAGGCTAAATTAGATAAAGAGGTTGGAAAGGGCTCTCTCCAAGGAAATACTATTTTAGGTGAAACTGAAGTGCTGGAAACCAGAGGTGTAAAACGTGAAAAGCATTCCGCACAGAAGGACTAGCACAGGCAAAGGCCTGTGGGCAGTAAGACTATTAGTTCATTATAGATGGCTAGCCTTTTAGCTGGAGAGTACCAACAGAAAACGTTGTTTATCTAAAATAGAAACTTGGTGAATAGAACCAAAGAGGATCCTTCTGGGCATACTAAGGAGTCTGAATTTTATTCTAAGTGTAATGGAAAGCCACTCAAAGGTCATTGGCAGTCCTTAAAGGTGCGTTAACTTAGCAAAGGGCCACGGAACCACACCAGCAAGGAGGCCACGACAATTATTTCCCCAAGGCCAGTCCCCTCATGTAATGCCATACCTCGGCCTGCCAAGCCAGGGTGGATGCTGAGAGTGCAGATGTTCGGCCAGCTCCAAGCACAGCGATTGTTTCCCCATCATCATCCACCACTTTAAAGTCCAGGTCCTCATTGTATTTTCTGCGTTTTACTTGTCGACCTGAACGCCGTTTCTACAGGAAAGACACACCTGTCAGAGCAGCTCTGCGAGTCAAAAGCAAAAGGCTATGTAAGAATATTCTCATCTCTACTTACACACCCAGCAAAGCTTTTTCATCCTACGAAAGGAATCTTAAACACAACTCCCTTAAGGACCAAATTCACTCAAAATGGAATTTAGCTGAGTGAGGGAGAGAACAAAAGTTCAACCTCCAAACTGCTATGGTCCACTGCTAAGGTACTGTTTCAGAGACCAGGGAGATAAGTTTTATTCATCAACAGCAGTGATACTTTCCCTACTTTCTGGAATTGGTCTCTATTCCCATAAAATAGGAATGTGAGGTCATCCTATCATCTTTGAGATTTACTACAGCATTAGCTGGAAGCTCAGACTTTACGACAATGAGTTTTAATTTATTCATTTGTTTTTGCTGGAATTCACTATACTTATGACAAACTCCTAAAAATGTAGCTTGAAAACTAATCAATACCAGTTTTATTAGGACTTAGTCTGAGTATTTTCTAACACTTTTTAAAATGCAGCAACACATATGAAGTGTACAAAATGGCAAGTTACCATCTAAAATTCATCTCTAAGTATCTCACATCTTTTAGATAAACGACATGCACAGTAACTTTCCTCAAACAGAAAAGCACCCAATTTACCTCTATAAACTTATCACACCCAAGCAGAAGAATGTCCTCAGGGAACATTTATCAGCTAGCACAATCTCAAACATTTCAACTTTAAAAAACAAAAAGCAAAATCTTAATACTCTTTTCTTTTAAATAGTATTTCTTGAGCACCTATCTATTTTCTTATCACTTCTGAAGTATGGCATCTCTGTAAGGTCTAACTTTATGTGAGGGATTCCACCAAAAAAATTCTTCCATTCCCAAACACATATCACAATCCTACAAACACTTAATTACTAGTGGATACCTAATAGCCCTGGCTTATAGGCAGTGAAGGGGCCTCTGCTCCTACACCAGACACTACTATTTAGGCACAGTAGATTGTGATAGGCTGACACCTTCCTATAGTGAAGATCATTGAAAAAGTAAGGGGGACCCGGATGATCCTGGAATGGACCGAAGGTTGGTCTTATTCTAAATGGTCTTCTTATAGCAGCATGGCTTCAACAAACTGCTGTAGATAACAGAGGAAATAACACTTTCAAATATTAGAATTCATGTCTAAGAGAAGGTGCCCCAACACATGGGGAGGTTGTCATCAGTGTTAGTTACAGCATACCTTAGCATAATTTTAGAACTGGATAGACAAATACTTGTGTCTCTATTCACCCAAACTCTCTATTTTGGCATAATGAATACCTCCCTGGCTTTTCACCATCTAGCACTATGAAGTTTCCCTGATCTAACACTTTGATTAATGAATGCATTACCTACATAATGAAACAGGTACCCTCAACCTTACTTAGTCTAGTTTGAAGGTTCATTTTCTGTTTCAACTCTCTTTGCAATCTACTATCATGCCACCTTCTGAGAAAGCTATTACCACTACCACCACCAAATGAAAGATTGTCAGCATAAGTATCAGGCGAAGTAAAAAGTCTGTGGCCTACCTGCTCACCTACCAAGACAGTAAAAGCCCAACCCCAGTCTACGCATAGGACAGTGGGCTAGAGAAAGGCATTGAGGAGCATCAGGATCAGCGTCAGCAAAATCCTGTCTGCAGCCATGACCTCCAGAAGACTCTGGGCACAGCTGTACCTGGCTGTCAGCAGACTCAGTGGACTCCTCAGGACTCCGCAGTGATGAGTTCGGCAGACCCTGATCCAGTTCTAAACTCTCCACTGTTGTTTCACTTTTCCTTTTTCCTTTCTTCTTTCTCTCCACTGGTGTTGGTCCTTGTTCCTTGCTACATGGAGAAATTAAGAATTAAAACCATTGGGAAGTTTTGAAAACTAATATTCTCATTTGGTCAGTCATGAAATCATATCCTGGAATTCTAGATCCAGGGCAGGCTTTAATGCAGAAACCTTAAGAGTTTCTTCCGAGAAATGTATAGAAATATAAGAAGAAATACCTACAGAGATTCAAGCAGAATTTACTTTATTACATTCATTTAATAGCTACTATGGCTACAATTAATGTAATAAGAAACAACAAAGTATCTCCCCAAACCCTCACTTTCTGTTGAAACAAATATCTTCACTACAAGGTTTGACCACTTAATAGATATTTAAAAACTCAAATTATAATGTCCCTATAAATTACATAGCAAGAGACATCTTCCTAATCCATTATGTTCCTCTACTGAGCACACTCTACTTATAATACCTGGAATCTTATAATCTTATTTATAATTACCTAGTAATCACTAGGAAATCAAAAATGAAGAGAAAATTATCTACCCTCGAGGACTTTAATTACAAAAATCCCAAGCTCATCTATAGTCTCAGCCTAGGGGAGATCATGGATGCTTCCTCAGTGATGAAGAGATAGGAAAAATGCAGTCATCCTCTAGACACTGCCAAGATAGAAATCTTCTCTAAAATGCCTTACCTGATCCTTCTAGATGGTAAACTTCCTTTTTCCACACTCTTCAACTATAGTTTGCTTAATATGGTATTCAGACTCTGATCATTCACCCAAGTTAGTCATTACCCATGACACCAGGCTCAGATGCTTGGGTAGCTACATACAGTGATTGAATCCTTTGCAGTAGTTTAAAAAACAATTGCAGAACAGATAAATATTTTATACTTCTCTATCTGTCCTGCCAGACTCTAAGTTCCTAGCGGGCATGTGATTAAATTTAACTTAAGCATTGTATTCCTCTACATCAGTAGTTTTGTCTTGTACACAACTAAGCACTCAATATTTAAGCAAGTCTTTAAAACATTTATGCAATGAGTACATGGATAAATTAATGAATGGGTAAGATTACTGGTGGTTGGGAAGACTTAGGAAAGCTACTTGAGCAGAGACATACAAAGAATCTACATGTTAGAAATAGTAGTTATAGCAATTAATTATGATTGCAGCTAATACAAATAAAATATTACACTTAAAAGTACTCAGGCAGGCACAGCGCTAAGTCATTTACATGGATTGTCTCTTTGATGACTCCAACAACACTACAAAGCAAACTATCTTTATTCTCATTTATTGGGAGGAACTTGAGGTACAATGAGATCAGCTAAATTTCCAGAGTAACAAGGCAATGAGATAGTGGAGACAGAACCTGAACCCAGGCGGAGACTGTGTTCTCACTCAACATGGCACTAGGGAGCAAAAGTACCACAGACACATTTCCTAGAAGACCGCTGTGTGGCGAGATGACAGCACAAGTACAAAGAAGCACTATGTGACAGAGCTGGAAGGAAAAATTAAGAGCATATAAAATCAGAGAATTTAGACTTCACCACGTTTGGAAAAGGGCTACGATAGCAAGTGCAGGTGAGAGGCACTGATGTCATCCTAGGCATGACCAATGAGGGCTCAAGGGTGAGAATGCTCAAAAGGTCCCCCAGAAATAGAACCATTATTTTGAATCAACAAGTGACAGAAAACAGAGAACAAAGAAGAACCAACATTATTGGTGTTTCCCACCAGGTGAGCAAGTAGAGTCTATGTGAAAGGAGGGAAAGTGGATGGCCTTGTTTAGAAAAGGGCAGTCCAGAATGCACACCAATGACAAATGAATCAACCTGTTCCTCTCAGATACTTCCACTGCCAAGAAGGCCAGCACAAAACCACTCTACTTTCACACTACCAGCTAAAGATTGGCCGTCTACCTCTATGTATTG
>PVKN010034520.1:0-11809 GCA_004027915.1 Capromys pilorides
AAAGAATCTTAACTACGTACCTAGTTTGGTGCCTCTAGAGAACTGGGTAAAAGAGCTCATGCACAAAATCTTATAATTAAATTTTAATAAGAAGGTATTGTTGTGTTTATTATTGCTCATTGAGAAAAATTTCTTATCAAATAGGTAGGAAGAAAAATTTTAAATACTGGTTGACTTTCTTCAGTAATTCCTAAAATAGCATTTTTGCAAACTATGTTTAAATATAAAGTTTATAAAGATAAAGAAAACTTGACTTGTGTACAAAACAACATAGTGTGGATGTTGAAAATTCAGATCATGAATATTTTCTGTCTGATAACCATGCTCCCAGGACAGTTGACAGAGCCACTTTCTTATCTGTCAGAAGATACATAGTGATTTGTGAGGACAAAAGACAACACGTGCGAGGTGTTTGGGATCTTCAGAAAAGGTCTAGCTAATGCCACTACCTTGTAATTTTCTTATGAATCCCTGAATTTCTCAAAATGTTTCAGCAACTTTTGTCTGTTTGAATTCTACTGCAAGCTCCCAATGCAATATTCTTTTTTATCACTTTATCTGCAAAACATAGGTGAAAAAGCAAGTGCAAAGTTGTTATTTCCTTAGAGATCAGAGCAGTGACTGCCAAACCTTGGCAGGGTGTGAAGCAGGGACAGACAGAGCAGAACTACCACCGGGGCACCACGGATGAGAGCACCCCAACTGCTCCACAGTATGGCAAGACAGCTCTGGCTGGGAAAAATTGGTTTAGCATTTTCAGTAGCCAGCTGAGAGGATTTTGAACATTCCCAACATGAAAGATGGGAAATATCTGAGATAACAAACACAACTATTCTGATCTGATCATTGTAAGTTATCATTGTATATATAAGTTAAAATGTCACTCTCATTTCACTAATGTGTCTAATAGGTGCCTATTAAAATAAAAACATAAATTTCATTAAAGCAGCAGCAGCAGCTCTTCCTGTAGTTGTGTTATTTGTGAGAATCACTAACTCCTACTGTGAAGAGCTGAACCTTCAGGCCTGTGTGAGGTCCATGTTTCTCAATGTTTCCCTCCCTACCCCATGACTGTTGGTGAGTTAGTGACTTACCAAAAATGTGTGTGGGAAAATTCACTAGGAAATACTGTGCAAACCCATTTGGATATTGTCATATAACTGTAGTTTGAACACTTCGTATTAAAATTCATCTGGAGGCCAAAATATTTTCCAAACTATAAAGATAACTGAATTCAAATCAAAGCCAGAAATTTCCTGAGGGAATCTTCGCTAGTAGGAGAGAAATGTTCCAAACTCTTTCTCTAAGTCATGTGCTGTGAAACTTAGATGCCAACCTCACATGCGCACCTGAAATCCCTTCACATGATGTGCAGTGTGAGGATGCACTTCAACTTCAGCTTTCAGAGCCCCTTTGCGTGACAGGTGGGCAATTTTGCAGAGATGCAGCAGATCCAGAAATGAAGCAGAAGAAGGATTTTGCAGCCTAGACTAGGAAGGTTAGGAAAAAATCAACTTTTGCTACAGCAGCAGAGAAGTCATTGATGTGGAACAAAATCATATACTCCAAACACACCCTCAGGATAACAGAACTTGCAAGACTCTGCTTCATTTTTACAGTGAATGCAGTAACCCTGGGGAGAACAATGCTCTTTTCTCAACCATGGTAGTCTTTTAAGAGTTATGAGGTGGCAGGTCACAGAAGAAGCAAACTGATGACTTGTTTTCTGGTCCATGGCTCAACAGCTGGTGACTTCACTGGACCCTTAAGTCCAATTTGCACCCCCACACTACTTCTCAGAGAGTGAAAAGGGACCTGTTCAAGGCACAGCTGCTGAGCATTACAGACCCTTCAGCAAAGGTATATGCACAAGAACATGATTTTCTGGGTGTTAGGTTAGTGAAGTCCAGAGCTTCCTAAGAAATACAGAAGACTCAAATCGATCATTGTTTCAATTCTCTCTCTCTCTCTCTCTCTCTCTCTCTCTCTCTCTCTCTCTCTCTCTAACTTGTTACAGAGTCTGACTATGCAGCTCGGACTCATAGTGATCCTCCTGCTTTCAGCCTCCCCAGCGCTGGGATTGCAGGCATGGGCAACAATACCCAGGCTTAGTCATGGGCTCACCATGCCCAGGGACTTGGCCAGAGTGCAGCATGTGGTGCCAGGAATCACACTGCAGTCCCTGCACTTGCCTACACAGGCACTTAGCCCACTGACCTGTCTTGCTCACTCTTTCAATTCTCTTATTCAAGTGTCCATAAGAGAAACTTGTGTCATAGAAACCATGAATCAGGCACTAAGTCAGCAAGCTGGTTCTTGTGACAAACAGTCTAAAGGAAAAGCATATGTTTTGCAGTGAATATTCTATAGGTTGCATATCAGAATGGTTTCGATGTATTCATTCAGCATATCACGAACAAGAGAGAGTTAAGAGGTAAAAACTGTTAAATGTTTGTTTTTGCCTCATCCACAGAGCAGATGCTCTTCTGTGGAAACAGCAATCTGTCATAAAACTTCAGTTTTAGTTTCCAAGCTTTTTCTGCAGCAAGAAGAGATGGTAGTCTTTGGAAATGTGAAAACTAAAACTTTAACAATCTCAGCAACAGAGATCCTCTACCTGATAGCACCTGTCTTGTTACTGGGTAGAGTCATGCTGGAGGCATTCTGCCACCACCCCACGGGCATCACCATGAGAATATATCAATTGGCCTTTCTACCACCTAGACAAAAGCTGGGAGGAACTAAGTGTAACCAAGAACAGTCTGCATTTATTAAGGGCTCACCCTAGCTAACCTTAGCAAAGCCTAGGGAAAGAACTGATTTCTCTCTAAATAAAGTACAAATCACTAAGGAATATTTTTGCTTAGCTAATTGCTTGTTACCGCCCCACTAAAGCCAGTAACCTTGAGAACTGCAATGACATCCCCCTCCCCAGAATCCACCAAATGCAGGAAAGACCTCTCCTCCAAAGGAAGGGGCCATCCTAATGCCAGAAGGGGAAGCGATGCTGGCCAGATGGAAGCCAAGCACAGGCCCATCCTACAGGGATCAAGGAGACTAGAGCCCTGCTGAGAGGAGAGAGGAGTGGCGAAGGTCTGCCTTGCTCCTCCCAGTCTCTTGAGCATTTTAGATATGTGACAGTTTTAAAGTGTAAAGAGAAGCAGAGTAAAACACACACACTGTACCTACCTGAGTAAGTTTTCACACACACGCACACATGTGCATGCGCTCCTGCACCCAGGATATCTTTCCGAATGTTCTGGAACATAAAGATCACAGCCTTCCTCAACCTCACTACAGACCGTGACCACCAAGGTAGAGGAAACTGTCCTTGAAGAATCTGAGGGTGATGAATCCCGGCTGAATCACTGCCATGTTGGTCCTACCTGTGTGTGCAGGAAATGCACAGGACCCTTGAGCCATCCAGGAGACCACCAGACCCCAGGAAAGTGTGCTGCACCCACCTTCCAAGCCTTAGCCAGGTTCTCAGACAGCCGGTGTCAGGCAGAGCCTGTAAAGCACCTTGCAACACATTCTTTCTTTGCGTTTTTCCCAGTGAAGTCATGCTCACGTTCCCAAATGATACATCAAACCAAATGAAAATGAAGCTGCTTAGGTTGCATGTGATGGCAGAGGGCAGCACTGTTGTACTGTCCCAGACACAGCTTGCTCCTGCTGCCAGCTCGGGGGCTTGCACAGTGAGCTTGGGGTTCGAGAACTGCAAAAGAAGTCCACTAAGCCAGGAGATATTCAGAGCCAGCCTAGCAAACGAAAAATCAGGACTGCTAGATGTTAAAATGAATGATCGCTTTATGCCCATTTCTGGTCTTAAAGGACAATTTTCAAAACAATTTTGCTTGCTTGCTTGCTTGTTTTTCAGGACAAGATTAAACCCAGGATCTTTCCATCCACCTACAGTCCCAGCCATACATAGTTTGTTACATGAAGAGTCTCACTGAATCACTTAGTTGGCTAGGTTCAGCTGAAAACTGTAGTTCTTCCTTAGCGGTCCAGAGCTCTGGAACTGCAAGAGCACGCTGCCATGTCTGGCTTTAGAGTAATTTTTACACGTGAACCATTTGCCTTGTAGTCCCTCCAACACTAACAGTACTTTTGCAAAGTGAAGGAGAAGGCAGCTAGTGGGTGATCTCACACGACAGCACAGAATAAGTGGGAAATGTCTGCTGCTAACAAAGAATATGACGCGGTGGGAGGAACAGATAAACCGGAGCTTAGATGCTGCATCAGCCCTGTGAAGGAAAAACAGCTCTGCCAGGGACATAGCCCCACTGTGGGCCAGCAGAATGTGGACATCGCTCCAAAAAGAAAGCCAATCAATAGTCGTTAGAAGTTAATCAAGGATTTGGAAAACAAATCTCTGATTTTGAAAACTTTTTTTTAATGAATGAGTTGCTGAATAAGATTTTCTGTAGCTTTCTGAGAGAAAAAAAAGTAGAATGTTATTATATTTAGATTCAAATGACTGAAATAAATTTCTCATAATGCAACATGCCTCAGAATAAGCACAAAGATCTTTATTTATACTCCCCAAACTATCAGCTACCAATACCTTTCTTAAATTGAGGCAGTTTCTCAAATTAAAATACATAGAAAAGCAGATTTCTTCATTAGACTGAAATTCCTTCAAGTCATAGAGAAAGCCTAGACACCTGAAAAATGAAACACAAAAGCTAATGGAAGAGTGTCTGCTTTTCAGATTTAAAAATGTAGTAAGTGTACTATGCTCAGTCTAGCTCCTCGATTCCCTCTAAAACTATAGTTCTGTCATCCCATGATGTCCTCATCTTCTCTGCTGAAAACATTTTAAAAGAATCTAAGAATCTGTCAAGAGGACTTGTCATTCACCCACTCAGCAAATTGATAGCAGATTAGCATTCCATCTCTATCCTGTCATAGCCTCCACAGTGACCATGATATACTCGCCATGAAGCCTAATGGGTTATATAAAGGGCCTCTGATAAATAAAGGGCCTCAGCCTGGTATATGTGTTCCACCAAGCAGTTAAGACATTATCTGAAGAAACATGAAGTTAGCATTTAATGATTCAAGAAGGAGATATCCAAAAAGGGCTAGGGCTTTTGAGATATTATCACACAAACAGTGAGAAAGAACTATAGCTCTTATGGAAAAGATATTAACTCAGATCTGAGCACAGGAGAAACTGTTCTGACTGGAATTGAAGAGTGGCTGAAAGGTAAGCAAGACCAGGGGCCAGGAGCGAGGAGAGAGATCATCATTCTGGTGAAAGAGTTCAGAGAACAGTTCAGTCTGAGCCCATGACTGAGGTTAGGGTGGACTGGGGCAAATCGACTGCTTTGTGAGGCATGACAGGCAATAACATTCCAGCAGGCAGGATGGAAAGATACAAAAGGAAGCCGGGAAGCCCAGGATTCATGGCCTTGTCAAGGGCTGTCCAGAGCCTGCGAGTACCGGAAGAGTACAGTGGACTCAAGGCAGATGGGTTTAACTGTTATCATGTTAAGCTTAGAACCCCTGTGATTCATCCAGAAAGGAATTTTATCCTTATATATATTCCACTTCTTTGGATCCAGCTGCACTATATGAAATGAGGCATGGAGCAGAAAAGATTAATATCTTTTGTATTGACTCCTTCTTTCTCATTGATGCCTACTAGTCTCACATTCTTCATCTTTGCATTGTCTTTCAGATGGTGAATTGTTTTTTCCTGCATTGTAGTTGTTTCTAAGAGATTTTTTTTCTTACCTTTTCACCAGCTGCAATGGTGTCTTCAAGGTCAGAAAGTCTATTTTCACTTTCATTCCAACAGTTTTGCCAGCTTGTGATTGAGGTTTTAAGTTCCTGCATAGCACTTTGAATCTGCTTCATGCATTTTATTTCTTTCTATATTGCTCTTTCATAGATTCCATCATTTTCCTATTCTCCTCTACTTTTTACTCATGTCTTCATTAGGAACATGTAGTGCTTTTTTCATTATAGTTATCATTTCTTTTTTTTTTACTTCAGAAGTTATTTCTGAACTGATTTCTTCTATACCTTTCTGCAATTGTTTCTTTATTTCAGACACTATTATCTCAGAGATTTCAGGCATATGATTTCCAATTGCTTCTGTACTATTGTCTCCTGCATTTGTTCTGGGCAGGCTTGGGGCCCAAGAGTGCATTTTGCCCTTTCTCTTTGTCATTTTGTATAGTCCTGGCTTTTGACCTTTGGTGTAGAGCTTTGGTAGAGTTCTTACCTTAGCTCTAGATCTGGATCTACCACATTATAACTCATCCAGGAGGGTGTGGCTTGGGTCTGTCTGCTGTGCTCCACTTCTTCCTGATGCAGCTCTTGGAGGTGAACCTACTGTGTCACTCTAGCTAGATGTTCTGCTCCTGGATGAGCTGGGTGGGTCTTGCCTCTGTATAGCACTTTGCAGAATTTCTGCAAGGAGTTCTGCTGCAGGGTTCCATACAAGACACACCAGGCTTGGGCTCTGGGTTGAATGAGGGTCCGATAGGAACCAGGTCCTCTCACTCACATGACAAGTCTGGGCTCTGAGAGAAAAGATTATATAATGAAGGAAAATAATGATGAAGAAAAGGAGGGAAACTGGAATATAAAACACTGAAACAGCAATAAAAAGACACTACATGGTGAAATTTAATTACAAAACCATAATAGTCTAAGCTTTGTTACTAGTTTCCTAAATTTCAAAGATTGAAGAGACAAGCAGCCCCCGATCTGTGGATTTGAGCAGCTTCCTGTGGGCATGACCACGTGTGTGTGCACAGAGACCCAATGGAAGACACAGCCAACAGGCGTCCCACCAAGCCTCCACCTCCCCTAGGCAACCAGCAATGCGGGGCGTCTTCACCGGGTTGGCCTCGGTGGCTATTTTTACGTCACAGTGCACCTACAAACTAGCTCGCAAGTACTCTTAAGGCAGGGAGGCTGCAGCCAAAGAAGGAGCAGATTTATCACTTCTCTGCCTTTTGCCTGAGATCAAGGGAAGGAGCAGGTTCTGAGAGACTGAAGCCCTGCACATGGAGCTTTCCTCCTGACTTCATTGTGCTTCTTCAGATAGGTCCAGAGAAGGCTGACAAGCATTATTATCCTTGGGTTTAATAAACTTTCTCTTCCATATAATCTGTAGTAATTGCTCAATCTGGACAACACAGAAAATTAAAATATAAACAACAATTTGGAAAAGAAAAGAACACAGAGAAGTAAGAGGTGCTAATAATAATATTATAAAGTATGAAATAAAAACTAATTTTTATAATTGGCAAAGCAAAAAGTTAAAGGTATAAATATAATATTTGATACTTCAAATACTGTAACTTCTCAATTCATGAATGAGCTCCACTCCCAGGGGAATGGCAGGCCAGATTCATTCATAAGTCTGATGAGGTGAGTCTTAGACACCTTCGACACAAATATACAACACAATGCATTAGAAAGCCACACAAATAGTGTAAAAAACGATTTACACTTTCATAGTTACCTTCAAATGGTGATACAGTACCATATAAGAATTTAGACATCCCATTTAATTATATAGAAGGAAGCCAGGGGTGGCAGCACATACCTGTAATCTCAGCACTTGGGAGGCTGAGGCAGGATTGTTCAAGACCAGCCTGGGCTACAAAGTGAATGAGCCCAAGGTCAGGCTGAAGTCATAGCCAGTCCCTGTTTGAAAAAGACAAAACATAATTATATTATTATATTAGAAGGAAAGAATATTGAGTAGCTATATTGTCATCATCATAAAAGCATCTTAGGAAGCAATTGGCAAGAAACCCACTGCACACATGCTTGGTGCGTACGTAGCAGCTGCCACAGCAAGGACCTGGAGCATGTGTCATGAGGCATGTGCCACTCTTTCTGTTTACACTCTCTGATTTGTCAGTCATAGATCAGCATTACTTTGTTATTTTTTTTAATTTTGAAATACAAAAGCATGTTTATTATTTGACCTGAAAAAAACAAAATCGAGCTTCCACTTCAGCACAGTGTGGCAGCATTAGTTAGTGTGTGTGCATAAGGACTACAACAGCCAGAGAGAGGACACATCACTAATGGCTACTGTGCATGTGACAGCGGAAAGCAAACTGTGGCCATGAGACACGGGGAGGAGGGCTTGCTGCATGGGCCCAGAGGCTGTGCCTCTCCTGGCAGCCTTGCAGTCACAAGCAGGTCTGCCCATCTACAGGAAGAAAAAACAGGTCACTCTGACACGAGCCATCTGGTACACGGAGAATTTTACTTTATTTTGTTATTTTTCTAATCAGGCAAGAGCATGAACACAGACCCCCACTACCACAAATTATGCAGTCAAGTTTCCCACATTTGGGAACCTCGCAGGAGTGAGAATATCCAGGTGTAATGGATAAGCTTTGTCCTGGGAAATCTACCTTTGTAATCGTGATACCTCCCTGCTGGGCAAGAATGGAGAGTTCTACTCTACTATAAATTAAAATTTTGACCATAAGGACTGTACTTCAGTCTCTAGAGAACATACTTATTGGAAGATGATCTCATTCATGGCCCTTGGCCCAGGAGACTGAAAGGTTTCTGGGAAGTTTTTACCACATCACAGAACTATTTAGTTCAGCCTGTGGCCACCTGCTGAGGACTCTTGGTCTTGGAAATATTCACCTTTCCTCTTTGGAGAGTCTGAAGGAGGCTTTCTACCTTGCAGATCAATGCCCTTCCTGGCTCATAGCTCCCAGTGGTCTCCAGAGCTATAAGGCATTCATTCTTTAACAGTCCACACAGAACAGCACCCTCAGGAGCAAAGAGCAATGCTGTGGACATAATGTCAGCCCCATTGAAGAGTTCTCCTGACTTTTGTGGAAAAGTTGGGTAGGAAAACACAGCCAGACACAGAGCCAAATGTGGTATATCTGAAAGTAAAGGAAGGTCCCTGGTGGGGGACCCCTTGTTTAGAAGTCCTTGGAAGTGAAGGAAGATTTACTGTGACACTAGTGAAGCCTAGTTCTAGGGAACAGAATCCAGATGAGGTCTCCCTGTGCTCTGAGAATCTCAAAAGCAATGTGCTCATAAAATCACGTGGTGTTTTAAATTTTCAAAACAATATTTTAAAAATGATTGCCACGCTGTTATCCCTTTTGGCTCTGACTCCTTTGCCTCAAATCACCTGCAGTCAGGTCCTCATGGAGTGGCTAAAGCTATGAAAGGAAGTTAGTTAAGTTGCGGATAACTCACTTCACTCTAATATATTTATATTTTTCATATTTTATTCATATAGTCAAGTGATTGTTGACTCACAATTATCAGTGCAGTAAATGACATAAATATGACCTAAGATTCCAAGCACAGACTCACAGATAAAAGAGAAAAAATAAAGTTTAGAATGCAGGGTTCAGGAAGCTGGTCTATGGAAAAGTTTCCCAGTCATAAAGTATGTAAAATTAAAAGAAGTAGGTTCAGTTTTCACTGAGGCCAAAGTGACAATTCTATTCCTTCAGAAATATTCTGACTATTACTGTACATATAATTTCTAATACAGCATAATATTTCATGAGGACAGCATAATGCTACAATGGAACCTATAAGAATTCTTCTATTTGTACATCATAGGCCAAGAGCCAAATCACAAATAGCAAATATATCTCATTATGAAATCCTACACTAAATGCAACCCAGCTATTAGCAATAGTTTTAATCAATGATGGTAAAAAAACAAAAGTGATATTATCTTTAAATGTACTTACAGAGAACATTCAAAAAGCATTTGTCTTATAATGAGTTAATCAAAGTGCAAGGGGAAATCTGACACAATTCAGGCAGTTAATAAATGCAATGTGTCATTTTCTGAGTTTTCAAATATTTCTAGAATGTATAGGTTTTTAAAGTGTTTAAGTTGTGTTTTACTTTTCCAAATGCATATAAAATTTTATATGTGCACCTCACTTTGTAGTTTCAGTTTTGTATCCCCCTTACTAAAGGATCTTCAAAACAGTGTGTAATTTTCAGGCAGAACAGAACTGGGATTTCCCCCTCATGAGGCTTAACACCTGGCTGCTGAACACACAGTGCAAGAGACAGAGGCCACTCTGTGCACAGACTTGGCAAGCCTTACATGACGCTCATGCGGGCAAGCTCTTTTCTTGCAGGGAAGAGGAAATGTGGGCATTCCTAAGTGCGTGGATGAATGGAAACAACACAAAGCCTAATCAATTATGCCTAACTTTCCCTCATTTTCCCTTCTACTCTATCCTTAAAGCAAATAATTTGTTTAAGAAAAGACAGGAAATATGTTTTAATATACTAAGGCAAATTGCTCACCTCACTATTGTCAGCAGGATAGCAAGAAGGTTGGTGCAGTGGTAGGTACATTCTGTCAACTTGAGAAGTTTAAAAATTTCATTAAATAACTCAGCCCAGGGGTGTTATCTTGTAAACACAGTCATCCTGTAAAGAGGAGGGTATGGACATTGTGTGAGTTCTACACTCCCATGCCAGATGTCCTGCTTATGATGTAAGGAGGGGAGAGGGGCTTGCTAGAAGCAGCAGCAGCTGGTTTCCACCACCAGAAATGCCTGCCCTTTGCCTTGGACCAAGCTGAGTATGGACTGAAAGCTTCACTAACCATGAGCTAAATAAACCTTTCTTTCCTTAATTTTAGGTGCTGAGTATTTTGTCCCAACAAACAGTGAAAAGTAACCGAGATAGTTGGCTAGGGGACAAGTGAAATAGCTGTCCTAAATGATCCTCAAAATCATAATCAATGAATAGAACAATCAAAGCAGAGAAAAATAATGTCCTGCTCTAGTTTTTAATCTATGAGTGTCAGGAAATCACAGAAAGAGCTTCTAATAGCTTTATTCTCTCTAAATACAAACTCAATTTCCTTCAAAAAAAACTTAACAATGAACATCACAACCAGGACTGTAATATTATATTTGAATATGTAGCTGTGGTGGATTTATTACACCAATAAAATTCTGAGGAAAAGGAAAGAGACATAAACCCCCACCTGAAGAACTAAGGGAAGAAAGAATGTCCAGTCAAGCAGAGGAGAGCAAGGTATGATAGTTTGAAGGGAGAGAGGCAAGATCACAGAGTCCTTGGGCATCTAGGCCACATAGTAAATGTCTTAAATTCCTTCAAATCATATAATGTGTAAAACACAGTTTGTATTTACTATAACAACAATTTTATTTTACAGATTATAATTTTGAAGCACAGGGAATGAAAATGACTTGGAGAATGTGTAGCTGCAAAAGATGAAGTCTACTTTCAGAACTAGAACTGTCTCACTTTATGACTGTGTATCACAACACTCATTCTTAAATTTTATCTCAATGTAATACAAGTAAATACTAATAAATATTTTAAAACACTCTTCTATGGAAAAATAAAACAAAATTTTATACAAAATTATAAGAGAGACAGAAACTCATTTGACCCAGCAACCAGGCTGGGTGAGTGAGTGAGACCTCCATGGGCCCATGGAAACTCATTCAACCCAGCAGCAAGGCCCAGCATGTGAGTAGAACTTCATCCATCAGACAGGCCCAGTGTGGACAACTGCAGCAGAACTCCCTTCAGAGACTACAGAGAAGAAACACTCAGCTGATCCAGGAGCAGTACATCTTGCCAGAGTGGCACAACAAACTCGCCTCCAAGGACTGCAGCAGGAAGAAGTGGATCTCAGCAGTCAGACACAAGTTGCATCTACCTGGTCAAGTTTGAACTTGGTAGATCCAGATCTGGTGCTAAGGTAAGAACTCTACCAAAGCTCTACACCAAAGGTCAGAAGGCAGGGCTATACAAAATGACAAAAAGGAGTGGCCCC
>PVKN010034521.1:0-11820 GCA_004027915.1 Capromys pilorides
TGCCTGGCAGCTTCGTTTTGTTTTGAACTGGGACTAGAAGACCAAATACAGACTTCTGAGAGTTAAGAGTTACATTTTTAGGTAAATCATTTAAACTGCAAAAGCCTCCATTTTTACGTCTGCTACACAGCAGAGCACAAGGGAAATGAAGATCCCATAGGAGAGCCACAAAGGTCAACGACGCTGCGAGGGGCAGAGAAGAAGTGCCCAGCAAATGGTACCCGTCCTATCATTAAGCACAAAGGTGACTGCACCTACGCTCTTTCTAACTTCTAAGCAAACCCTCATTTCCACATCCACTGTGAATGTAGCATCACGCTCGCATGGGAGAGGCGGGTCACTTTGCACCAGTAGAAATCACAAGTCCCTTCTTGTTACAGCTCTGATGTCATAGACATCTCTGGCATCGGCTATGTCCACTGCCTTTGTGGGCTGATAGCAGCCACGAGAGCTGTTGCTAGATCTCAGCTCACCGCAACAGAGGACAGAAAGGTGCTCCATATGCTGTTTCTAATCTCTCTATATTGGTTTCCTTTGTAGTACTATGGGTTTTATGCTTTGTACTTATGCCGAGCACATCCACAGCTTCATCCGGCTGCGCTACATGAGAGGTCAAGACTTCCTCTGCCTTAACGATCTGTTTGGACCCCAGCCCTGCTGGGCTGTGTGGACAGAAGACATGATGGCCCCGGCCTTGCAGCTGGCATCCTGCACAACTGACGCCATTCAATCCCTGACCCTGTGTCCAGTCCCCATCCCGTGTCCACCCTGACCCCCGTCCACCACCTAACTCCTGATTCCACTCCAGCTGATTATGGAGTCCATTGCCTGTCTGTGACCAACACCTGTCCCGAGTGTCTACCCCATCCCATGTCCAGCCCGAGTCCAGTTTCTGCCCCTTTGTCCAAGACTAGTCCCCGATGTCCAGACTGTCATCCGTGGCCAACCTCATATCTACTTTCTTTCCCGTGAGGCTGCTGAAAGCAGAGACCGCTTGGTCTAGCGATCAAGACACAGCGTCATGGGCCACCTTACACCGGTCCCCCATCCCGCTAGCCTGGAGGGCGGTGCCCGACGCAGCGGGGGCGGGGCTAAGGGCGGGGCCTCCGGGCGGGGCCTCCCAGCGGGCGCAGCGTGCATCACGTGACACAGCACCGGATACAAAAACGACGCGGCCATCTTGGGAGAGCAGCCGCAGCGCCGCCTCCCGCCGCGTCGTCCCGGATCTGCTGCTGCTCCCTTCCCCTGCTGCCAGCCGCCTGCCGCCCGGCCCTCCACCGCCGCCGCCGCCGCCGCCGCCGCCTTCTTCCTCCTCCTTCCTCCTCCTCCAGTCCTCTCGCCTCCGCAGCCTCTTTTCGCACGTCCGGGCGGGCCCCGCAGGAATTCGTCCCCACCGGCCTCACACTAGTGTCGCATGTCCACTATCCAGAACCTCCAATCCTTCGGTGAGTGCCGCCCGCCGGGAAGATGGCGCCGCGACCCTCGCCGGTCCAGGCACGGGGACACGAGAAGACAGGCCACCGGAGGGTCCCGGGCGCGGATCTGGGGACTCGCCGCGTCGGGGACGCGGACTGGGGACGCGGGCGATCGGGGCAGGGATCCTGGCTGCGGCCTCCCGGCGTCGCGTGGGGCTTCCATTTGTTTGTGTCTCCGCAGGCGCGGGGACACCGCGAGCGGTCGTGTCCGCGCCCTTGTCGTCGTGCGCCCCGGGATGACGCACGCTGTGACTGAAGCGACAGAATGGTCCCCAGCGTCGTCCTTCTAGAGCCATCAGCCGGTCCGGCCTGCGCCGCCGTCCGGGAGTCCCCTTCCCCGAGCCAGCCTCAGCTCCGTGTTTTGTTTCCTCGCAGACCCCTTTGCTGATGCCACTAAGGGTGACGACTTACTCCCGGCAGGGACTGAGGACTACATCCATATAAGGATCCAGCAGCGCAACGGCAGGAAGACGCTCACCACGGTCCAGGGCATCGCCGATGACTATGACAAGAAGAAGCTCGTGAAGGCCTTCAAAAAGGTGCAGGCTGCACAGAAAGGGATACCTGGCCAGGAGCACAGGGCCCAGCCCCGCCCGGAAATAACATAAATAAAGGGGCGAGGGATCGGTGCGGTGGACCTGGGCTCCATGCGCAGCCCTGAAGGCGGAGAAGCCGGCAGCAGACCTCCGGTGGAGCTGCCTTCCCATCCTCCCGAGCGAATCAGGGCGGTTGGAAATGATGGGCCCTGGAAAGGTGTTTCCACTTCCATAGTTAGCACGTAGAAGAGTGGCTGTTGTGCCAGGATGGCCGCCCATCATGGAATAAAGCACTTATTGTTGGTGTTCCATGTAAAATTAAATTTCTTTATGTGACTTGCTCATTCATTCATAAATTAATTTGGGAGGGTTGCAGATTTTAGGAGACAGTCTGTTTTTAAAAGATAATAAACCTACTAGAATAGTAATTTTGTTCTCATGGTGAAATAAAAGCTTGTATAAAGGTCACTGTGTTGGCTAAGTTACCTTTGTGGATGTGCTTTCTCCAGAAATTCGCCTGTAATGGTACTGTGATTGAACATCCCGAGTACGGTGAGGTTATTCAGCTTCAAGGTGACCAAAGAAAGAACATTTGCCAGTTTCTCTTGGAGGTGAGTGGTCGGGTGCCTTATGTAAACCGTGAAATTATGTCTGAAAATAAATGGTGAGTAAAATGCAGACTTGATGCTCCTTTTCAGACCTCATCCCCCAGTCTAGCAGTGTCTTCGACCGCGTGGGGTGGGATGCTGCCAACAGGCAGGGCTCAGTGTCATGCCAGCTGCTGGTGATTGTTCTGGTGACCACCCTTGGCATTCTCTAGAGATACCTCAGGGTGCTCTCTTGTTCCCCAGGTTGGCATTGTCAAGGAGGAGCAGCTTAAGGTGCATGGCTTCTGAAGCGAGCCTACGCAGATGCAGAATGTCGTGAGCGCGGCTGCTCTCTAGACCCAGCTCGGCTGCCTTTGTGAAATGATTCCCTGCAGTGAGTGGACTTTTCGTTTATTCAGTCATCCAAACTTCTACTGCCATCAGCATGACAGGAAACGTGGGATGTGTAGGCTGGAAACACATAAGGAAATCTCGGTCAGATGGTAATGAGGCCCTGGGTTCATCTTAACATGTTTCCAATGGAAAATACTTCGTTTTGAGTGTTTGTTTATTGTTTATTTTCAGTTGACTAAATGTTTTTTGTTGTATTAAACCTTGTATGTTGCAGCTTAACAATAAAAAAGTCTGAATTCTTTATGAGCTGTTACGCTCCCAAGATCTAAGCAAACCAGGCATGCTTGCTTTGTGTTTCGGGGTTGGACCTGTCACTGCTTCAGTGCTGTCATCCAGAGATGCAGGAAAGCTTTTGTTACTCATAGTGTGTTTTGCATTTACTGATTTCTAAAACAAGCAGTACCAAGAACTCATGCAGAGCCACGACCTGCAAGCCAACTAAAAGTTGCCACAAATTTTTATCAGAAAGAGATGTACAAGTTGAAAACTTCAGCGAAGTTGCCATATGTGTGCTGTCGGTCTTCACTGGCCAGCTGACAATCTGTCCTTAAGTGCCAGGTACTGTCACAGCCAGGACCCAAAGAACAAATGGCCCAGGTGCAGCCCTGCAAGTGTCCGGGGAGGGTGTGTGATGGCCATCCAGGGTAGAGGCTTGGGCCTCGCGTCCGTAGAGTGCTGAGGAAGGGAGGTCTGGCAGGGAGAGCTGCGTCTCACCATGGCTCTGCAGTGCTCACCAGAGGAAGCAAAAGCTGCAGCTGACCTCCTGGGCTATCCAGATGAGAAGACCAGGTGAGATCCTATCACAGCTTGGCCTCCAGGTCCAGGGTTCTGTGCCCCGTGGGACAGCAGTTGTTCCCTCGAGCAAGACCCTGGCAGCAGGAGCCACCTCACACCCCCGCTTGTGTGGAGAGCAGTCTGGGATGCTGTCAGCTCCCAGCAAGGCTGCCTCTGCTGTGATGATTAAGTTTGAGATCAGCCTCCCCAGGTTTGCCTCCTGGAGGAGCTCAGCCTAGGGCTTCGTTACCTTGTCACCCTGTCCTGCCCCATGAGAGATGAGATACCAGGACCTGGTGCCAGATGATGTAAACTCACACAAAGTTACAGTTTTTCTGAGACAGCCTCATTATGTAGTCCAGACTGGCCTCAAGTTCAACAATGCTGCCTCAGCCCCCACAAGTACTAGGAGTGTGATAGCTGGCTTTGGCAAGTTACAGTAGGACCCAGAGGTTTGGGAGTAGTTTCTGGCTGACTGAGAAGCCCTACTTTTCTGTTGATGACAGCCCATAATGCTCCCACCTCTTGTTGAGTGTGGTGGGAATGGGCATGCAGCTGTGTAACAATCACACTACAGCACTGCTCCATAAGACCGGCCCCTTGCCCGAAGCCATTGAGCTGTGTGTCAGCAGGGTCACAAGCCTGAGCATACCTGCCCTGGGGGTTCTGGGGAGAGGGCAGCTCCTCAGCTGGGAGCCCCACACTGTCTTGGCCTATACTGTGGGCCAGGTCCCTGGCAAAGCAGGCAGTGGGAAGAGCACCTCACACCTGTGGTGCACAAGTCTCTCCTGGATGGGCCCAGCTGCGTCACCCTCAGCTGGAAGAGCCAAGAAGGAGCCTCAGACAAGTGACTGAGCAAGGAAGATGATGTCGATGAGTGGTTGCCAGCCAGCTGGTCCTCATCCCTTCCCGTAGGAATGCTGCAGCCTGCAACTTCTTTAGTAGTTTGTGCATCATGGAAAACAAGCAGAGGGTGAGTCTGTCCCAGGGCTTCTGGACTTCGCAGAGATGAAAGCTCCCTCTGCCTTGTCTCTGGCCACAGAGTCCAGGGACACAGCTGCTCCACTGCCCCCACACATGGGGCACTGGTCTCGGAGGGGCAGCCCTATCCTGCTAGCAAGCACAACCAGAGCAGCTGGAGGGGCGGGGCTGGGGGGATTTGAGCCGCAGGAGGTGCTGCACAGTGTGCCTTGGCTCACTGGACCCAAGGCCGTGAGCAGGGCAAGGTGCTTATCTGGGCTCCTGGGGTCTGGAGAGGCAACTGGAGTGGGGAACAAAGCTCATGGCAGCCCTCCAGCCCCAGTCAGCCCCCGTGAGATAGCTGCAGGAGTGCAGCTTATAGGAGTGTGGCTGCACCACTCCTCCCTCCAGGGAAGGACAGGGTGCCGGCTGGCCTGGCGCGTGCTCACTCCCACACAAGTGGAGACCCACGGGCATTCTGCACTTCTTGCACTGTTGCACCAAGACCACCAGGACAGCCCGGTCGGTGTGGTCTCAGCTCTGCTCCCTCCCAGGCGCACAGTGCCCTCTCAGCCACCGTGCAGTACATACCCCGTGGCCCACACTCGCAGCCCACACTGCTGATCCTGGGCACAAAGGAAGACTGGCGTTAAAAGCCAGAACTGTACTCAGTGGGCTTGGTGTGCTCTGGGAAGCTGAGGCAGGAGACTTCAGCAACTTAGCAATACCCCATTTTGAAACTAAATGGGCTGGGAACATAGTGTGAAGGCCCTAGGTGCAACCCAGCAAGCCAAGCTTCTCCTCAGGAAACCCAGATGACCTCAGGCTCCGTTCAGCCCTGGGAAGGTTCAATCAGTTGTCCCCACCCCCAGCCGCTGGGTGACAGCGAGCAGTCTGGAAGGTGAGGAGGAGCCTGGTAAGGCAGAAGGGGCTCATCCGCGCCCATTACCCTGCTAGGAGCCGTGTGCCACTGAGGTGCTCACAACTTGGAAAACCTCAGCCCAAAGTCCAGATGAAGGCGTGGCTTTGGGCACGGTCACACCCCCAGGCCTGCTCGCAGCAAGGAGAGATACCTGGGGAGGGAGGGGATGGACACGGTCCCTCACCGCCCCCTTGTGGCCACTTGGAGCACCTGGATCCCAGCAGGGCTGCCAGTTAAGGGGTGTGTGTATATGTGTTTGTGTATATGTGTATGTATGTGTGCTGAGGCATTGTCTCACCGTGCAGTTCTGGCTGGTTTGAACTCACTATGTAGCCCAGGCTGACTCAAAATCACAGGGAGCTTCCTGCCTCAGCTTCCCTGTGCTGGGATTATAGGTGTGCACCACCACACCCAGCATTGAAGGTTAGATTGTTGATAGGTGTGATTTCACCACACCTCAGTGTTTTCCAGGGCCGAAGTTAACCAATGCCTTGTGACTGCAACCCACAAATACCAGGGACTTGCCCTGCTGGAGTATAGAGCCACTGTCTACATGGTGGTGTCACGAGGAAAGAAACTCCTGCTGTGCCTCTGGAGAGTGGGTGGTGAGCTGGACAACACCCAGTGCTGCTAACTGTTGTGTGACAGGAACACAGTGTGTGGCTTGTACACGCAGCTGGAGGTGAGTGCTGCCACTGAATCCTCTGTCCTAGGCCAATACGCAGGGTAACATGCCTTTATGTGACCAGGATTTGGGGCGCCAGAGCCTCCTCCCTTGAGGTGATTCCCAGGTTCTTTCTGTCCCAAAGAAAGAACTGATTAAGACAAACACAGATGGTAGTGAAGTTTTAACTTTATTAAAGGTAGAAAAAGAAACAGGCACAGCAGAGCTAATCTGGGCCAAGTCAAAGCAGGGGAAGAAGCACAGCAGACAGTGTGCAGGTGGCCAAAAGCCCCAGACTGCCTCCACTCTGGCCAGCATCCTGAGGAAATCCCGCTTGAGTGCTTGCGAGGACCAGATGCTGAGCTTCGGGAAGTGCTCTGCCATGTCCAGACTCCACTTATGGAGCCTCTCTCCCCACCTCCGGCCTGTTCACACCCTAATCCTCATTGGGGCTCCAAAGTGTTGACGTAGAGCAGTGGTGGGAATGTACAGCTGGCAGGCCACAGCTGGCAGGCCACAGCTGGCCGGCTGCTTGTCACAGACAGCTCTGAGGGGTTTGCATCCCTGATGTAAGAGGGTCCTCTGGAGGCTTTGATCTGGGAGTTCCCGCAAGCCCCTTATGGGCACACAGTTCCTGGGGCTGCTCCACTGCAGGTCCCAGGACAGTCGGGCTCAAGTGCGTGCACTCTGGCAGCGGGGTCTGGGCTTTAGTGACTCAAAGTGTCTCAGAGAACAGGGGGTGAGGGTAGCGACCTCAGTGTGAAGGCCCTGGGTTCAGCCCTAGAACCAATGAGTAGAGAAAAGCCCAGATATGGTGGTGCACACTAGTCCCCATGCCTGGGAGGCTGAGGTAGAAGAATCCTCACAAGCTTGAGGCCAACCTGGGCTCCACAGTGAGTTCAAAGCCAGCCTGAACTGCATAGTGGACTCTCGTCTCCAAAAAAAAGAGAGAAAGGGGAGAGAACAGGAAGGGAGCAGGGAGCAGAGAGGAGCAGGGCTGCTCTGCAAGCTGGGAAAAGCCAACCTCACAGCCCACAGAAACCCAGAACCAAACCGCACCTCAGAGCCCTGAGTGGCATCCGGAGAGAGGAGCCCCATGGCATCTACAGGTTGTACTTCCCAAACTCTATCGCCAACCTCAGCAGGGCCTTGCCACAGACACTGAGCACTGGGGTGCTCTTCCTGTGTTGATCACAGAAGCAGCAGGTTCCTCACGATTTCCACGGGCAGCTGGCCAGGTAAGACAATGTGGCTGATTCTGAGACTGACTGTGGTGGATGGGACCAGAGGAAGGCGTGCATCAGCGAGCTCCAGCTGCGCTGGACAGGGGCTTGGCTGCTGCTGCTGCACTGGCAGCGGCTCTGGCTCCTCCTACCTGACCAGAACATGCTCCAGCCCTGTTCCCCTAGGCTTTGGGCCTCCCAGGCTGCAACACTATGCCTCGCGTTTCTCATTCTGCCTCTGGGTCCTTGGGCTTTCGGGCTGGCAGGCAGCCACCATGAACTCTCCGGCCTCTAATCTTGGAAGCTATCGAACCCCCACATAATTGGAACTCTGACCAGTGCAGAGCTTGGTACCCAGAGTGGTTCTAGAGAACAGAACATACTGATGGATTTCCTGGCTGGCTGCAGTCCCTAGAGCTAATTCAGTGAGCTCAGAGGCTGCCATGGCTGCCTGATAACACCATAACCCCAAGACACATGGCACGGCTGCATAAGGACAGGCACAGCTTACGTGCCTGACACTCCTAATTCACCACGGCAGACACGGTGACTCAACACACAACACTTGTGCACACTTTTGGGAGCATTAAGAAATGTAGCATGGCTGCTGGCTCTGGACAAAGAAAATCACAGGCCCAGAGATTCCAGCTCCCAGCTCCAGAAGCCTGCAGAGAATCTAAGGCCTTCCTAAGGGTCTGAAGGGGAGTCTCCTCTGCATTAGCCACACCGCTGAAAACCAAACGAAACCCTCGCTTGAGATCAGCTATTACAGCACAGCTCAGTGCTCGGCCAGCACTGGTTCTCCGGGTCAAAGGGCACCCCAGACTCGAGCCTCAGCAGGCCCCTGGGGGAGCAGGTCTGCAGCGCTCCCAAGGCCCTTCTGGCTTTCTGATTCCTGCAAATGGAGGTATAGGCAACAAGTATGGGAATAGATCTTAAGGGTGGGGATGAACTCAGACATGGACTGGCTGAGCCTCTTGCCTGCTAAATAGAAGTTCTGGGTCTGATGCCACTACATGGAGTTGAAAAAGGAACTGAGAGTTTATCTGGCTGCTTAGCTAAGGTGTGGGCCTGAGGGTGGCCCACTGTGAGAGAGTTGCAGAGGCCTGGTGTCCCTTGGTTTATGGGGGAGAGAAGCTGCTGAGGGGCTTCGCCAGGTAAAACACAGTCACCATACATAGGATAATGGCACTGCATGGGCAGAAGTGTGTGTGGCTTTGCTGCTGTCTATTTGGCAAGCAGTTACGGTTCAAGGAGATGTGTTCAAGGGTCAGGTTGCCTGGGTGGGCTCATGGCCGATACTTGAGAGACCCCTGAGATGTGCAGACACTCCTGGGAGTGTGTGGGGGTCTCCAAGGACTGTTGGCTTGTCTGGGGGGTACTGCTTTGAGGAAACCATCTAGCCACACAGTTCTGCCTGGGCGCTCAGCTGCCAACCCTGCAACCCCCCAGACCCTGGCATCTGCAGTTTCTGCATGAGACTCACTCTGGCAGCACTGGGGAGCATAGGGGGTGCTGCTGCATGCTTATGTCTCCTGCTCTGGCTCCCAGCTTGGACTGAGTGGCTGCAGGATCCCTGTGCCGATCCACTGAACCCCTCTGCACAATCACAGATGTGCACTGGCGCTGTTGTCCTGGAGAGCCGTCCTAGGTCTGTCCATGAGCTCTGCACAGCTCCGTGGTGTCACGATGCTATGCTTGCTGCCAGCCCACTGCCCGGTGGTCATGTTTGGACCCAGCCCTTCCCTCCCCCAGCACCCGGCTGCTCCTCGTAAGACAGCCCCAGGGAGCCACAGGAAAATGCTGGTCCTCATCATCGTCATCGTTGCCCTCCTCCTGCAGCCCCCAGGGCTCCCACCTCCCACTCCCCCATCTTCCCAGGCAGGGCACACTGGTGCTCTGCCCCCACCTACCTGCAGTGAGCGTGGCCCTCCAGTCCCTGCTGTACCCTGGCCAGTCCCTCTCCTTGTCCCTGCCATGGCCACCCGCTTCTTCACCCAGTGACTTTCCATTCATCTTTGCATAGAAGGGAAAAGCTCTTCTACTAAGGGAGGGGCATGAGGCGTTCACCGGATATGGAACAGAAATCTCAGTCTTCACCTGACTTCAGGAAAGATGTCCACCAATCCTGCTCCCCCAAATCTCTCTCAGTAGAGGGCATGACCATATGCATCTCTAGCCGAGCCTGAACATCATCACATTTGATTTACTTTCCCACGTCCGTGAAATCTGCCTGGGCCTCCCGTTCCTCCTCACAGAAGCCACTTGGCCTCTTTCCCCTGCTCTGCCCCTCTGACTGCCCTGCCTCAGCCCTGCCTCTGTCTCCATCACTGGCCTCACAGAGACTGGGGGCTCAGGCACCAAATCCAAGGGGGCAGTGTCCTGGAGCTTTCCACTGGGGTTTCTCAGGTGGAAGCCCCTAGTTTGTTGTTGGCCTGTTCCACCCCACCCACCCACAGCACTCTGATGCCGCTCCACGCTCACTCTGCCCATTGGATTTCTGGAATATTCATGGAGTCAAGCGAACATCACCACTGCACATCACGGGACTTTGTGGACCCATGATCTCTGTTGGCAGTGCACCTGCCTGAACCTTTGCAATCTCACAATGATTCTTTTCTTCTACTAGCACGAGAAAGAACTTAAAATACGTGAACAGCCAGACCTGGTGATGCACGTCCCAGCATTCCAGAGACTCAGTCAGGGGCATCATATGTCTGAGGCCTGCCTAGGCTTTTAACAAGGCCCTGACTCAAAATAAAAATGTATGTAAACTGTTTATTTGGAAAAAGATTTGTGCTTGCTTTTCTTGCTATCATCACTAAATCCTGTCAGGACAATGTAATGCCTCCTTTTGCTGTACTAACAGTAATACCCATGGAAGGCTCTACTGCAAGGACACGCTGCACACGCGTGTGTATGCACACACACGGACACACACATGCGCGCATGCACACACACCGAGCAGGAGCACTGCATGGAACCCAGTAAGGCTTTGATTCCACCGGAGACCACTGCTGACAGACGCCATGACGTCATGTGTGTCTCATAGGACATGAAGCGCTCTTACATTTGCTTATTCATTTTACCCCGCTATCAGAAAACAGGAAAATATCAGTCTTCACTCCCTTCGTGTGGCAAGGCTCGGGGTGCAGACAGCACAGTTGGACAGAATCCAGGCCGGGACACAGAGGCTGGGGTCAGAAAGGCCACCAAACACAGAGATTTTCCACCTCCAGGTGGGACAGAAACGAACCCTCGGTGCATCCCTGGGCGAGCGCCGCCTGCCCACAGCCCGCGATCTTCTCCCCCAAATCTAGCCTCCTCGCCCTGGATGTGGGAGGACAGATACAGGCGCGAGGTGACCTCATGAGGGGACGTACCAGCGCTGGCGCTCAGCCAGGGTCCGCAGGTTTCAAGGCCAGCTTTCTGCTCCGACCTGTCAGTTGTGCGGAGCCTGAGGTGAGAGAAGGAGGAACCAAGAATAGCGTAGATGCCCGCGGTGCGGAAGAGACCCTGCGGGGACGCAGCGAGTATGGCAAAGCACCAGAACACCGACAGAGGGGTCTCCTAGGGCCCCAGGCCCGCCCCAAGCTAAAGACGCAGGCGGCGCAGCTCCTCGCTCGCAGCCGCTCCTTCCGCCCCATTTTTGGCCACGAACTGCCTGCGGCTGCTGGGCATCGACTTCGCCAAACAACCGGGTGGGCTCTGGACCTTCTGCCTCCCGCGCCCACCGGCTTCCCACGCAGCCTTCGGCTCCCGCCGGGCTTTGCTCGGCCGTGTCCTCTGACATCCACCCACGGGTCCTCATCAACCGCTCCAAGACCGGAACTGGCTCCTCGTCGCGGCCGGCGGAAATATTCTAAAAGTATCTGTGCAGACACCGGGTGTTCGCGCGTGGGGCTGGGCGCGCAGAGAACGCCCGGTGCAGCGTCGCGTGCAGTGCCGCGCCCGGGCAGCAGATGGCGCCGCCCGCCCGCTCCGGGGCCCTCTTTTCACTCTCCACTTCCTTTCAGTTCATTTTAGAAAGGAGTCAGAGGGAGATCAGTTTCTCGGACACTGGCCAACTCCACGAGTGCCATATAACTCCTGAGAAGAACAACAGGCTGGCGGAAGTACACAGAGGTCGCTGGCGACCTCGCAGAGCCAGGCGGCCCCGTGTGGGTGGACAGGCAGGATGCGATGACCGTGGGTGCTGCAGAAGCCAGCTCTGCTCTGTCCTCTCTGCGGGCCAGCTGTCCTGCAGACCGGCGGAGCCGCCCTAT
>PVKN010034522.1:0-11806 GCA_004027915.1 Capromys pilorides
GAGCTATTTGGCTGGCCCAAAGTGCATTTTAAAATAAGGAAAATTATTTTACACTTACTAATACGTTTACCATTTCCAAAGCTCTTCATTCCTTTGAGTTCAGCTCAAATTCTGATGTGAAAATTAGATTCCTAATTTCATACTTTGTACCCTGTGCCTTCGATGGGACTTTCTACAACTTTCTTGATACTTCTCTTGACAAAATCTCCAGCTTATGTTTGTCTGCATAAGTCATCGTGTTGCTTTTACTTTGGAATGGAACTCAAATGTAATTCTAGTGTGGCAAGTATTTATTTTTATCTTTCTGTCTTCAATTGCTTCTGTCTGGGAGTTTGCAGGTATCTTATCTTGCGCATCTCTGTGCTATGCCTCCCCTGGTCCTATTGCTTTTAATATTTTCTTATCACTCTTTCTCAACAATCTTATTATATTATCAGGGTGTGTAGTTTCTTTGTGTTCATATCGCTTGAGATTTATTAAGGTTTTGGTATCTTTAGATGAACAGTTTTTCAAAAATTCGAATTTAGAAAAATTTTGATCACTCTTCTTTAAATCAGTTTTCCCCAGATATAGGTCATGTTTCCCTGCTTCTCCAAATTCTAGTAGCTTTCTAATTTTGTGCTGGACATTTTCTGCACATCACATTGTTGAGTGATGGGCTTTTATTGTCCTACTTTGCATGCGTTGGCTCAGGTTGCTAATGTAGTCCGCAATAGCTATGGTGATTTACATAACAGAAATGTGTTTCATCGTAGTTCTGGAGGCTGAAGACTGAAATCAAGGTGTGGCAGGCTTGCTCTCTCTACATGAAGTCTTTTTCTCTGGCTTGCAGGTAGTTGCTTTTTGTTGACTTCGATTTTTTTTTTTTTTTTTTTAATTATGGCGGGTTCAGCCTGCCCTGGGGGTGGGGCTGGTGCAGCATGTGGTGCTGGGGATTGAACCACAGTCCCTGCAGTTGCCCAAGCTTTCCTAAGCAGGTGCTTTAGACTGCTGAGCCATCTTGCCGGCCCTCATGTGTATTTTCTGTGTGTACATTTCCCTTGTGTCTCTTTCTTGTCTTAAAAGCTACTAAAAATGGTCTAGGACCTGTGCTTCTGGCCAGCAGCATAAGGCTCTAGCCTTAACCTAAATTACCCTTTAAAGCTCCTATTTCCAGATGCTCACATTAGGGTTTAGGGTTTCAGTATATGCGTCCGGGCTAAATGGTTCAGTCTGTAATATCATTGTTTCTTGTTTTCCTTTAATAAGCACCAGGCTTTGTTCCAGCAGGTGTGTATGCTGCTGGGGATTCCGCCACCCACCGGAGGCTCTCGTCACTTCATTAGGGGTGTGCCACAGTAGCCTCACTAGTGCAGGCTCAGCAGTGTGGGCCAGGCACCGTCCATCTCAACCCTCCTAAACGCCCTGATGATCAATGTGTTTCTAGTCTGTCGGGGCAGAACCTCAATTCTCTCAGCCTTTCTCATTCTGGGACACTTTAAGCTTACAGACCGCCATCCTGGTTGGGCAGCTTTTCCCCGACTAAGGCCCAGCTTTGTGTTTGGAGATGGAGGGCAGCGACCTGATGGGTTTTCTGAAGCTCTTTCTCAGCAGGCCCTCTCCCCCCTGGAATGCTGCCCTGGAGTCCTGCTGCGTCAGCCTCCTCAAGCACAGATCTCTGCATCGGCAGCCCTGCAGGATCACCGAGCGCTGCTCAGGACGCACCTCCTCGCCTGCGATCTGTAAAGTGCTGCTAATCAGGAGGTGCAGCAACAGCAGGGCCTACCTGACTTCTGTCTTTTTCTCTTTTCTCCAGAGGTCACAGTCCTATAAAGACTGCCGTGTGGATATCTGGAAACCACAGGAGGTTTTCTGCTTTCTGAAGGCTCAGCAGGAGGCTCTGAGCAGTGCTAGTTACTCTAGGCTTTCCTATTTATTGTATCCATGTATAGATTTTGGAACTACTTTGACTTATTTTTAAAGCATTTTCCTCATCACTAAAACTACATATTTAGCACAGCATGTTAAGTGCCTCCTATTCATGCACACCTGCAATCCCAGTGCTGGGGAGGCTAAGAACAGGAGGATCACTACGAGTTTGAGCTGCATAGTAAGACCCTGTACCAAACACACAAGTAAATAAATAAATATCACCTATTAATCTCTTGTAAAAGTCAGCATATTCTCACTGAATGGGCATAGACTCAGAGGCACTGGCAGACAGGCAAGGGGGCCACCGAGTGAGGGGCCTGGAGCTCCGCCGTGCCATGAGGACGCGGTGGCATTTTCCAGGACGAATGCACTTGTAGCCCTTTGCATCCCTGACTCCTCCCGTTTTGTCCGATGCTGTCCACTGTGCTGGGTGGGAAATGCATGGCTAGGGCTCGGGCTCTGCTTTTCACCCCATCATCCAGGGCTCGTAGGACAGCAGTGTCCCCTCCCAACTTCCACAGCTCAGCTGCCTGTTGGGGTGCATGCCCTGAGTGGGGGCTGTTCTGGGGTGTACCTGGAGTTATTGCTTTCAGCACCTCAGTACATGTAATCTCCAAGGCACGCTGGCTTCTCTGTTGACTGCAGTGCTCTCTGTAAATTTGGAAGATAAAGCCAGGAGCTGGAAAGGTCCAGGCGTGGGCTGGGCTGCGGGACTTTGTCACTGTTGGCTCTCTGCTCCCGGGTCAGACAGGGAGGCAGGAAGCTGTCCTCACCCTGTCGGGTGAGGCTCATCTCTGGGTGGGCGACACAGGCTGCGGGGTGCCCCTCACGTGGGCGCCCATGGATGTCACCGGTGGCTGCCTCCAGCCTGGGTGCATGCAGTAGTGAGGTTACCCCAGCAAGGCCTGGGTTTGAGTCCTGGGCAGTTAGGTCTTCACAGAGGTGCCTCTTTCCTCAGGATGAACACAGCAAGAGAGAAAAAAAAAAAAGCTACATGTTAAAACCCAAAGCACTGTGGCTATCCTCTGTCCAACTGTTTTTGTTCAGATGTACATGTTCTGGGTTCTGGGTGCAACCAGGTAGTGTTAGGGAAACCCCACTTCTCTTCATGTCCTTTCAGAAGGCAAATGCTGGCATCAGTTCCCCGTGTGTGCTGTGACTTGTGCAGTCTCCAGCCTGAGCAACTGTGCATGGCGGTCCTGGACCCTGAGTCGCTCTGTTGATATTGGCCACGGGGGTGATGTGACAAGCTGGGAAGCTGGTCTGTCTCAGAGACTTGTTTTCATTCTTTTTTTTTTCTCATTTTGAATAGTGATTTCTCTTTTTGTTTTGAATAACGAGTTCTTTCTTCCTCTTCCTTTTCCTTTTCTTTCTAAACACCTTACATATACAGTATACACCCTCCTGCATGCTGCGCTCCGGCTGCATCAAGAGGAGCTTGTGCTCTGCCCTGTTCAGGCCGACTCTGGTGGGCCTCGCGGAGTGAAGCCGCTATGGATTGTGCCCTTCTGCAAGAAGACGTCAGGGCTGGCGGGTTCCAGGCACCCAGGGAGCAAGCGCAGGAGAAAGCTCTGGATTTGGTGTTGTCATCCTGCGAGAAGCCCGGAGCAGCTAGCAAATGAAACGCCCCTGGCCTTCCTCTGGAGAGAACTGGAGTCCAGTCACGGATTGACGGTATTGAGCTGCTTGTTCGCCCAGAGCGCAACCCTTAGCGCTCTCTTCAGCTGTGGAAAGGAGGTGCTGTCCGTCCTCCGAGTGACATTTTTTTGGAAATCTAAGTCTTCCTGTGAGAGTCTGAACAGCCTCTCAGGTCCCAGAATCCATCAGCCTTGGTTCCTACGCATCACCCCGCCCCAATACTAGGCATGGAACCCTGGGTCACTCCGCCGCCGAGCTACCCCTCCAGCTCTTTCGTTATTTTGTGTTCTTCATGTTGACATCATCTCACCCAGGCATTTGTCCTCCTGCCTCGGCCTCCCGCAGTGATGGGGTTCTCCGTGTGCGCTGCTGCCTGGCTCCGCGTGTTCTTCCAGCAGCTGCTTCCCTTGGAGGAGGAGCAAGTGGGCGAGAGCGGTGCCGGGTGAGCGGCGCGCGCGCAGCTGCTGGCTAGGCAGGAAGCTCACGGCATTCGCTTATTCTGCCTTCGCAGGCTCTGTCTGGCCAGTTCTCTCCAGACCTGGTTGTCATTTCTGCTGTCTTAACACCTCTGCGGGTTTAGTTCCTTCTCAGCGAGTGCCTTTTCCTCCATCCTCAACTGGCTCCCCTGATTTATCCTTTGAAACTGAGCCTGGGCGAGGGGCTCCTCCTCTTCTCCACCCATGCACATGCAAATTCTTATTATTCTACTTAGTCATTTCCTGTTTGTTCGTACACATCGCCTGGTACAGAGCAGGTATTTTATTGAATAACTGAGGAAATCTGGAGGGAAGATGGCTAATCATTTAATTGGAAAAATCAAACAATGGAGGTCGGAGACGTTGCCCGGGCGGCTCCGTGCTCAGGGCAGCTGCGAGAGCACTCGTTGGAGCCGAGAGCTCTTCTACGCTACAAGAGCAATGTGGCTCACTCGAGATTGTCACGGGCGTGTGTCTGCGTGTGATTCTGAGGCTGTCCCAGAATCTGAGGTGTGACCAAGAGTTGCTTTGCGTGCTTGGCCCTCCGTTTCCTCATTCATTCAAGGCTGTTGTAGGTGCTAGAAACACAAGCAGTAAACAAAACAAAACGCTGCACAAATCTACGCCGTCACGGAGGTTACCCTTCCATCCGGGTACCGAGCTATGAATAAGTGGAGCGGAAAAGCCACACAGTGACGGGCATTGTAAAGAGACGCAGGTAGAATCAGGGCTGGGTGGGCCGAAGGAATTATGTTAGCTGGACCGGCCAGGGGAACTGTCACTGAGCAGCTGTCTTTGGAAAGAGACCTGGGCGCACTGAATGAGGGCTCAGCCCTTTCCACATCTGGCGAAAAGCATTGCTCTGGGCAGCAGGGAGAGAAAGCACAAAGGTCTTGGGGTGAAAGCAGGCTGGACTATAATAATGAGTTTATTTTTCTTAATGGTAAAATGACCATTTTGTATTTGATCCCTGTGCCTTGTAGCTCTCCAAAGATAAGCCAACTAATGTTCAACTTCATCTCATTATAAATAGTGGGCATGTTCCTGGAAATGTGAGCATGTCTATATGAATTTGATTTCTGTAATTGAATTCCACTTAAAGGCACACAAGGAACTTGTCAGCTTAAGGGACGCCATGGCTAATCCTTTTAAGGAGAGAGCGGCTAGTATTAGAGGATCTTTAGTTTTCTTCTCTTTCTATAACTGTGGCTTGTCTCTAGAGAACTGAGCATGTATTTTTAGCTTAAGGATAGTGATAATGCTACACTGAATGCATATAAATGGAAACCAGCAGCAAAATTTCATTGGAAGAGATTGATTTTTTCTCTCTCTGAAATATAGGGCTGGCTGGGTGTGGGCACACATTCTGGCTGTCTCAGATGCTGGGCAGGTTGAGACAGGAGGGTTGTAAGCTGGAGTCCAGTTTGGACAACTTAGCAAGACTGTCTCGAAACAAAAACAAAAATGAAGACAAAAAGCAGGTGAAATATAAGGCTCATGAAGCCTCTGTGTTACTACTCAGCCTGCACCTACGTTATGCTGAGATGACAAAGCTTAGCATAAGGAAAACAGAAATGAAGAGCCCCACGACTAGGAAGAATAAGAGTACAACACTGCAATTTTCTAAAACCTTGTTCAGGCCAAATTTTCTCCTCTAGATAGGTGGAAGTATCTCCCTGCCTTTTAAATTTCTGCTTTTGTGGGCTTTCTGATGACATAAGCAGGCAAGGAGAGCACCCTTTCTAGTAGTTTCTTGGTTATGGCAAACAAATGAACAGATCCAGCAAGACATACGTGATGCGGGCTGGTGTTGTGTGCATGCGTGAGGAATCCACAGAAGACTGTGTTATATGTCCTGGTGACACTTAAGTATCGTGGGACGGCATTGGGTAATGTGGCTCCTATTTGAGATGCTTCTTGTGAATGGGTTGTTTGCTTTGGTGCCCTGCTATTTCACATGCCTTTTAAACTATGTGTGTGAAATGTTTTCTTTGTAGCTACTAAAGCAAAAGCCGGGGAGGCAGGTATAAAGAAAAATGCACAAAAAATTCGAGTAGGGTTGGCTTGTTTACCCATAGGTTCTAGATCTATGGATTCAACAGACTACAGGTTGAAAATATTGGGGGAAAAATTGCATCTGTAATGCTTATGTACAGTGTTTGGTGGGGTCGTTTCCCCCTAAACAATCGAGTATAACAATCATCTACGTAGCATTTACTTAGCATTAGGTGTTATAAATAATGGAGATGTGGGTAAAGCATCTGGGAGACGGGTAGAGGCTACGTGCAAATGCCACGTTATCCACATAAGGGACTTCAGTGCCTGTGGATTTTGACCTATGAAGGGTGACTGCATTGCTGAGCAGAGAGGAATTTTGTGGCTATAGCAAGGAGGAAGTCATCAGAAAAGGCAATCTGGAAGGCTTGGCCTCTAGCTGTTCACGGATCTTCTTGGCCACTGCCACCCACTGGAGTCCCTGGTGCCACCCCTGCTCTGGTCGCAATTTCCTGTGTATGACAGTGGCTGGGAAGCGCAGGCTCTTTTCTTCCAGACTCGGTTTCCAGCAGTGCTGAGCCAGCAGGAATGCAGTTTCCGGAGGCCTCATCCTGTGCTCTGTGTGTTTCCCAGCTCTTTACAAAATGGAGAGTTTTGTCAGGATTTCATTGTGTCTTCTGAGCTTTGGGAGGCCAGCTCCACCCCTCAGCCCTGACAACACACAGGGAATTATAAGACCGAGGGTAAATCCCACCGCAGAGCCATTTGCCTGGTGTCACTCAGAAGATCTTCAATGAGATTTGCTAGGTGGCCTCTTCTTTCCCACTCTCAGCCTGGCAGGCAGCACAGGAAGTCTGTCTGTGAGTGCCTGTGGGCCAGGTGCTTGCTTCCCGGCACCTCCCTTCTCAGCTCTCCTTCCCTTGGGCCCACGCAGCTGCTGTCTGGCTTGCCCGCTCGACTGTTGCTCTTCACGTTAAAATTTTGAGCATAGTTTCTCATGTTTGTGATTTCTTCACCTAGCTGGGATACTCATTAGCAATGCCAGTCCAGCTAGTTTAGTTCAGGCAGCGTCCCAGTGTGTGCCGTGTGGCCGCAGCCGCACGTACAGTAATCTAGAGTCCGCTTGACCCTGGAGGTTTTGCAGGAGGGCATTGTCCCTTCATGCTTGCAAAGCCATTGCTAACATGTGATGCTCAAGTGCCGGCAGGAGCGCGGCCTCAGTTTCTTTAGTCCGGTGGGCCTGCGCGAGGCTGATGCTAGTGCTGCAGATGTGGGTGGGGTTGTTGCCAAGGGTCATGACTGCACCGTGGAATCAGAGAAACTCACACAATCTTTAGTCCATTTTTATCTGTGTCTTCTCCAGTCCACAAAATCAAAGTCAAGGTCATTTCTGTCTCTGCCTCTCCTTTTCTGTTGGGCCGTTAGGCAGAAAGCTCTCGGATGTTTTCAACTCAGATAAAGAGTCTTTATCGGGTTTATTTTAAAAGCAAATTAAAACAAAACTAACAAATCATGTTAAGTGTTTTTCCCCTCAGTTATTTATTGTTGGACTGAATATCTTGGGAGAGATTAAAAGCAAAGCGATCATGAGTGAACTTCACCGCATACACTTGACCTGGTCTTGGAAGGTTGCGTGTAAACCACCAGTTTGTAGCTCAAGTTCTATTTTTAATTCACCCAGAAGAGCTGTTATTTAAAGCAATCTTGTAAAGAGAGCAATCATGGGCCCCCTCCCCCATGTTGCGATTGGCGAGGAAAGCAGATATTTTTTAAGGAGGGTGAGAAAATGACTCTTAAAGCCATGCTGGCTGGTGGGGCCTGGGAAATATGATATTTTTTTTTTTCTTAGGGAAGTTTGAGAACAGTGGAAGAAAAGAAAGTGGATTGAAAGTTATAAGAGAATGGACGATTCTGTGTGTTTCCACACTGAGGGAATAGATGTCTCTCCTGGGAAGGGATTCAGGGAAATGACAGGGAGGGAGTAGGGACCACACTGCTTTCATAGCCACTCATCTCTGGGCAGAGCATCGTCTCCTGGGAATCAGCAATGCAATATTACAGGGGAAGGGGGATTTCCACTCTGATGGGCAGGGGCAGTTTCTGGGCAAGGATTTGTAACATTTTGCTTGGAAAAGACGCAAGGTCACTTGTTTGAACACCTGGATTGGCCACAGGACCCTTGTAATGTGCAATTATTGGGACATCTTTTGGGTTGTTGTCTCGAGAAAAAAAAAATAAAATCTTCGTTCCAAATTCAACATTCCACAGGGATATGGAATTTTCACTGTTCTTTTCTGACATAGAAAGGTCATCTTGTTGTTTATCTGCAAAGCCAGGGGAGCTGGAGCTGTGGTGTATTTTACATTTGGAACTGCTGGCCCAAATCCAAGAAGGCTGATGTTCTCTCTGCTGTCAGCCTTGTTTTTATTTAAAGATGTTGACTTCATGAATCATTGGGTGAAAGCTTGAAATACAGTTCCTTCTGTTTCAGAAGATGAGGGCACTGGTCCAGAAGGAGAGACCTAGAGTCAAGGTTGCCCCAGAACTGCAATGAACATAGCCACTAAGATCATAAAGGAGCTGGTCTAAACATGGTGTGTGCTTAAATAAAAAGATTGCAGTAAGAAACACATTGCCATTAATCCCTCAGAATACTCACTTGTGCTGCAAACGCACTCAGTCCAATGTTCTTGCTGCTTTTTGAAGTTCTGAAAGCCCCTTTCCTCAGTGTGTTTATGAGATGTGATTTAAAAGTATGGAGAATGCTGTTGCTGAGAGCCAACTAATGGAAAGAAAGGCTCCTAAAAACGCTCCCATGCGCCCTCATCCACCTGATCCACAGGATCTGCAGCTCTGCATCTTATCCAAAGTCAAAATGATGACTATGATGTTTTCAGTTCTTTTGGGAAAATACCCAGAAGGGGAATAGCTGGACAGAATGGGATTTCCAGTCCTACTTTTCTGAGGAGTCTCCACACTGATTTCCATAGTGGTTGTACTACTCTACATTTCCACCAGCAGTGGAGAGGGGTTCCCTCCTTCTCCCCTGCAGCCTCTCCAGGGTTTGTTATTAGTTGATTTCGTTATGATAGCCATTCTTTCTGGGGTGAGATGGTACCTCACTGTCATTTTAATTTGCATTTCTCAAATGGCCAGTGATGTGGAGCATTTTTTTCAGGTATTTATTTGCTTCCTGTATTTCTTCCTCTGAGAAGTGTGTGTTCATCTCAGATTCCAATTTTTGGATGGGATCTTTAAATTTTGGGACCCTAATATTTTTAGTTCTTTATATATTCTAGTTTGTCTGAGTGATTATTGTTCAAGATTTTTTCTAAGTTTCTGGGTTGTCTTTTCACTATGTTAGTGATATATGTTCACTCATGTTTATAGCAGCATAATTTATAATAGCCAAATCTTGGAAGCAACCAAAATGCTCAGGGGCTGGGGAGACAGCTCAGTAGAATAAGCGCTTGCCTGGCAAGTGCAAGGGCCTGAGTTCAATCCCTGGTTCAAAAACAAACAAGCAAACAAACCAATAAATAAACAAACAAAAAACCAAAATGCCCATCACCTGAGAAATGGGTGAAAAAGATGTATTTTTATACAATGGAGTATTACTCAGCTATAAAGAAAGACAAACTGGAAGCCTTCATAGGTAAGTGGATGCAGCTGGAGGCTCTACTCAGAAGTGAAATAAATCAGACCCACATGTGTCAATATCATATTGTCTCCTTAGTGTAAGAACCCAAAAGAAGAGATAAAAGCTGAAAGATATACCAGAGACAGTAAAATGGAAAGAAACAGAACTTAAGGATTAAATAACAAAGAGGAGAGAAAGGAGAAAAGATAGGAAAAGAGGAAGGGGGAAAATATGCAGCTATATATATAGGATGGCTGAGGTGATTGTACTAAGAATTGCCATCAGGTTTTTTGAGAAGAGCAGTTAATGTGTAGAATTTTCACCTTGACTCACTGTATGCTGATGTCTGTGAACTAAGAAGCTACATCAAGGCTAACAATGTGTAATACAGAAACCATGCTTGAACACCTGTCATCTTTGCCTTCTAAATGTGGACCATTCCTAAGGTCATATCAATTACTCCTTTAAAATAAAGTTTTTTTAAAAATACATTTAGTATTGGTTACACAGGGTCTCACTAGTTAGATTGGACTCGGAGTGATTCTGTTTTCAGTCTCCCAAATGCTGGGATTACAGGCATGTGCCACCACACCCAGTCTCAATTGCTGTCTCAGCATGTCGCAGGGTGGGGCCAGCATGGCACTCCCGGGATTGAACCCCAGTCTCTGTGTTTAAAATAATTTTTTTTTAAAAGGTAGTAGTAGAAGAAGAAGAAGAAGAAGAAGAAGAAGAAGAAGAAGAAGAAGAAGAAGAAGAAGAAGAAGAAGAAGAAGAAGAAGAAGAAGAAAAAAAAAGAGACAGGAACAAAAATTTAAGCTTTCTTGAAAGCAAGTGGTAACATTCAATCATATGCCCAATCTTACATAACTGTATCTGTTAATCTGAGCAACAGATTTGACTGTAAAAATAGATAATATATCAACCACTGTTAATCAGCTATTCTTGTTTTCAGAATCTGTAACATATGTATTATAGTTTGCTACCCTGTTTCTGTCTTTGTTTTGGATTGCTGTTCTTGCTTTTGTTCTTTTCAAAATAAAATAAAAGCATCAAAATGACTGTGAAAGGTGATGGTTTTGAATTGATGCAGGGCGCTGAGGCTGCCACACCAACACTGGTACGGACACGCAGAGGGCTTCCAGAACCGAGAGTGGAGGGTGGAACTTGGCCCCGAGAGTGCGCCAAGTGTGGGCAGAGTGGTTTGGTGAGATTAATAGCACCATGTCTTTTATTGTCATACACTTTTAAGAATTGAAATATTCACTGTACCTTTTCATCTTATCCCCTAGCTGCTGCAACTCCCAGGCTCTGGGTTCCAGGGTACGCTGGGCTCTTTCATACTACCAAAAATCTTTGGCAACATGGAACTCCTACACTCATTCAGAATTTTGCAGCAAGCCTCAGCATAGTTACTCTCCTATCTGAATGGAGATAAAACATGCCTGATCTAATAAAAAAAAAATGAGTGTTTAAAGCCTTCTGTTTCAAAAAATTACAGTTCCCCATTTAAAAACATTTTATTCCATACATCATGATTATTTTATTGTTGCTGGGACAAAGTACCCACAAGCTAGGGGATGGAAGGTTTATTAGAGCTCACGGTTTATAGAAATTTCAGTCCATGGTCAGCTGGTTGCAGCGCAGGGGGGGGGGGCACCGTGGAAGGCAAACTGTCCACAGCGTGGCTGACAGGAGACAGCATGCAGCAGCCTGCTTTCCTTCATTCCATTTTTATTTCATCCAGGCCAGAAGCCTATTGGCTGGCGCCACTCACACCCCAGGTGCACCTCCTGTCTTCATTGTTCAGCTGCACACAGAACCATGCAGATGCAATCAGGGGACCTGTTCAGTTGTCCCGCACCTACAGGCCAGCATCACACAGTGACGACCCTGTCACTACCTGTGGCGGGTTGACAACTGGTGCTCTGCTTGCCTCACCCAGCTGAAGCGAATCCGTGTGGTGCTGGGTGTGGGAGACCCACCTCAGGATTGCTGCCAGCAAAATAGAAGGGAGAGCTGGAGGAGAAGACAAGGTGTTGTTGGGGGAGCTGTTGGTGTTGGCTCTCCGGGAAGAGCTGGTCATGATGGCCTTCCTCAGAGGAATGCTGCTGTTGTCACTGTGTGAGGGTCTTGGGACCTTGTTGTC
>PVKN010034523.1:0-11811 GCA_004027915.1 Capromys pilorides
ACACACACACACTTTGCACCTGATGCAGAAATCTTGAGCTCAAGATTCAATATAAAAACTCTTCCAGGCTGGGGAGATAGCTCAGTGACATAAATGCCTGCCTGGAAAATGCATGGTCCTGAGTTCAATCCTTGGTACCATTAAAAAAAATTATCTTCCATAATTAATAGAGTTTTAGGCCTCAGCAGAAGCAAATCATGAAGTTGACCTATTAAAATCTTCTTTTAAATCCATAGCACATGGAAATAGAACTTCTGAAAGCAAGCACAAAGGAAAAAAGTTACGAACCACATGAGGAAATAAATCACTAAGACAGACACAGTAAGCACAAAGCTGAAACCAACAGGAAAATTCATGCCCTCAGAACTCAAGATAATAGAACATTCTAAGGAAATTGTTAAATAAGGTTTTAAAACAATGTTCAAGAAATAGATAATGTTGGGAAAAAAATAGTACATTATATATTTAAAGTACCAAATAGTAAAAGCAGTCATCAGAAACTTCAGAAACAAAAAATACATTCATTGTGAAAAATATTTAGTGGACAAATAACACTGTAAATTAATAGCTAAAGAGAAATTAATGGATGTGAAGCCGGATCTAAAGAATCATGCAGGGCCCGCCAGATAGCTCAGCGGATTAAAGTGCCTGCTTAGGCAGAACTCAGCAGCCAGAGTTTGATCCTTGGCATGCTGTGCCAGCCCCACCCCTAGGGCATGCTGAGATAGCAATTGAGACTGGGCATGGTGGCGGGTGCCTGTAATCCCAACACTTGGGAGGCTGAAAACAGGAGAATCACTGAGTGCAATCTGTGTAGTGAGACCCTGTACCAAATACATAAAACGAAAAAAGCAAGCAAGTAAGCAAGCATGCAAGCAAGCAAGCAAGCAAGAAAGTAAAATGAGCCAGGTGTAGTGGTATACAAATGTAACGCCAGCACTGGGGGGGTGAGGCAAGAGGATTCCCAGTTTGAGGCTGATCAAAATACTTAATGAGGTAGTATCTAAATCCAGATAGAGAGAAGGGAGAGAGAGAGGGAGAGAGAGAGAGAGAGAGAGAGAGAGAGAGAGAGAGAGAGAGAGAGAGAGAGAGACTGAGAGTGACTGAGAGAGAAAACCATAAAAACAGAAAGATAGCCAGGCCCAGTGTGCTTCACTTAGTCCCATGTACTCTGGAGACTGAGGCTAGAGGCCCAGTTGGAGCCTAAGCAACACAGCCAGACCCTGTCTCTAAAAACATAAAACACGAACTCAGGAATGTGGAGGATAAAAATGAGATGATCCCATGACATATCTCTAGTAGGGAGTTACAAATGAAGAAAAAGGGGAGAAATACTAAGTCAAATTTTAAAGATTTAATCTTAATTTACCCATCCAACAGCAAAAAGAGCAACATGTAGAACATCAGAGAGAAGAATCTTAAAACTGCCCGAGAGAGGCTCGTGGTGCAGGGCGGGACCATGCCTGCTTTCCCTGAAAATGAGACACAGCTAAAAAATAATAATCCTTGAAAACTGGAGAGCCAAAGCGCCAACACTATCCAGGCCCATCCTCAATAGCGTTTTTGATCTGTAGCTTTCAAGCTTGATTATTCTCCAGCTAGGTTTTGTTTTGGGGAAAAGTGGTACCAGACCTTTAATACACTTCTCATGAACACCAAATAGATGCCAGAAGTCTGGACTAACATCTCCAAAGTGTGAGGTAGGATGGTGTAAAAAAATCAGGTTCTTCTCATGTGCTGGCAGGTAAAGATCGAGTTCGTTTTTACAGGTTCTTGCTAAAAGAGCTATTACAAGATATACTCAGAGCAAGAGAAACTGAACGCTGAAGGTCAAAAGCAACTCCGAGCAAAGAAATTAGTAAACACATCAGTAAATCATCAGATAGCTGAAAGAAGCCATGACCAATTGCCAATACACCAGGATTAAATTTTTTTTTTTTAAAAGAGACAATTATTCTTACAAATGCAAGCAGTTAAAAAAATTATCCCATGGTGCAAAAAGTCACAAATAACTAATAAGTGAGAAAAAATTATTATAAGTAATTCTGTACTTTAACAAAACTTTAGTCAAATTACCAGCTATCTCTCAGCCCTAGTCCTACTTCTGAGGACTTTTAGCACTAGAGGAGTTAAAGGAACTAGTAGTTGAGAGCATGCTTAGCACATGAAGTTCAATCTACAGCACAAAACAATCAGCAGTCTAATTTAATTTTTTTCTTTTTCTTTATTTTTGTTTATTTCTATTTTTTATTTTTATTTTTTTTGAGCCAGGGTCTCACTGTGTAGTTCAGGCTGGACTTGAGTTCTTGAGTTTACTATGTCATCCAGGATGGCCTTGCACAACACCAATCCTACCTCAGCCTCCTGAGTGCTGGGGTTACAGGCATGCGCCACCACACTGGACAGTGGTTTGGTTTTAAAGGCCTACATTTTACTACATAGTAAGTTCAAAGCCAGCCTGCACTACTGTGATCCAAGTCCTGGGGAGGCTGAGACAGGAGGATCACTATGAGTGTGACTTGCATAGCGAGACCCTGCACCAAATAACTATTTTTTGTATTTTAGGGAAGGGTCTGCAGAGTGTTTAGGGTCTCACTACTAGATTGGACTCATAGTGATTCACCTGTTACAGCCTCCCAAGAGCTGGAATTACAGGTGTGCACCACAATGTCCAGTCTCAATCACCATCTCAGTGGGCCCCAGGGGTGGCACCAGCACGGTAGGCCAGAGTATCAAATCCCCACCCCTGCACCTGCTTGTAGGCAATTTAATCTGCTGAGCTATTTGGCCTGCTTTAAATAAACTTTTTTTTTTTTTTTTTGCGGGACCCGCGTTCAAACTCACAACCTTGCACTTGCAAGGCAGGTACCTGTGCCATGGAGCTAACTCCCCAGCCCCTAATAAACATATTTTTAAAAGCCTAAATTTTTAAACATCATTTTGAATCCTGCAGAAAGCATATTACCTACCCTATTTAGATACAAACTTAACATTTTATTTATTTATTTATTTATTTATTTATTTGTCTTTTGGAGACAGGATCTTGATATGCAGTTCAGGCTGGCCTTGAGCTCACTTTTATAGTCCAGGCTGTCTCGAACTTGCACTGATCCTTCTGCCTCAGCCTCCCAAGTGCTGGGATTATAGGCATGCGCCACCACACCTGGCCCTCAACCCTAATATTGTAATTTTTTTTTATTTTATCTTATTTATTTGTTTGCTTGTTTGTTTCTTTCTTTCTTTATTTTTTTATGGCTGGCTCAGCCTACCCTGGTGGTGGGGCTGGCGCAGCATGTGGTGTCGGGGATCGAATCGCAGTCCCTACAGTTGCCTGAGCTTTCCTAAGCAGGTGCTTTAGACCACTGAACCATCTCGCCGGCCCCACAACCCTAATATTTTAGAAGATAATTTCATGCTACTCCAAAATCAGCTTTGACTCTTAATCCCATTGGGTTTGGCCCTAAATTTCACACGAGCAAATACCACACTAGGTAGCCACACTAGTAACCTCAATAACGGTGTCTGACTCAAAAAGATATATATATATTTTTTAAGTGATTGTAAGAGCCCTCAAGACAGGACTAAGTTGCAGAGACTGCTGTCTTCCATGGAATATGATATTCTCTGTTTCCCAACAATAACAGTGAAGATTTTTCTTTTCCAAAGTTCAGGAGGATAAGATTTCGGGAACATCTGTACTTTCCAGCTTGAGGTAAGAATATAAAGATTTTTACTAATGATTTTTTTTTTTAATTTTTATTTATTTATTTGTTTGTTTGCTTCTTTATTTTATTTATTTTGTGGCTGGCCCAGCCTGCCCTGGTGGTGGCGCTGGCGCAGCATGTGGTGCCAGGGATCGAACCGCAGTCCCTGCAGTTGCCTGAGCTTTCCTAAGCAGGCGCTTTAGACCACTGAACCATCTCGCCGGTCCCATAATGATTTTAATTATATTTGCCTTTGAAGTTACTGACATTCAAGTTGATAGGCCTTTCTCACTTAGCGACTAAGTGACATCCTTGATACCAGCCTGCTAAATCGATTATCCCCTCAATGAGGAATTATCTATATGGCAGTATGTATGTCGTAACTTGGGGACTTGCTTTTATATGCCTAACTCCCACATGTGGTACTGTAAGGTGTAGCAACATGCAGCTACAGAACTTGACAGTATAATCAGCAAAAACTACAGCACTATATAAACAAAGTGTACTGTACAAAAAAGATACTGAGGCTATATCAGCAAGATATACAGAACTGTACAAAAACAAAAAAAAGGGAGAGCTTGCAAGTCCAAACAATGCTCGGTCCTAGATCCGAGCAGTGTGCCTTAGTCATAAATCTGAACACTTGTTGGACAGATGAGTTGTTCAATGAGGAATATTTGCATTAAAATCAACTTGCAGTGGCACATGCCTGTAATCCCAGCACTTGGGAGGCTGAAGCAGGAGGATCCGTGTGAGTTCGAGAACAGCCTGGGCTACAGAAGTGAGCTCAAGGCCAGCCTGAACTGCATAGCGAGACCCTGTCTCAAAAAGACAAAAAAAAAAAAAAAAAAAAAAAAAATCAACTTCCACAGCGTGAGGTGCAGGCCCTGCCTCTGGGTGCCCTGAGACAGTGACAGACTGGGAGTGGTGACGCGCGTCTGTAATCCCAGTGCTTGGAAGGCTGAAAACTGGAGGATCACTATGAGTCTGATCTGTGTACTAAGACCGTATAGACCCTGTACTAAATACATAAAAAATAAAATCAACTTCCATATGTATATCTGTCTCTACGTGCAAAACTCCAGCAACTATGTTTGAATGTTTAATATGTACATATGGTATTTATCTAAGACACATATATACATATTTTTCTTCTTTTTGAGACAGAGTTTTGCTACTTAATTCAGGCTGGTCTCAACCTTGCTGGGATTATGGGCATGTGCCACCACATCTGACAATATATATTTCTTTGTATGAGTCTACATCTCTGTCTTAAGCAACCAACACTTTCTTTCTTGACTCTTCCTATGGGTCCTGCCTTTCGTTTTCTTGCATTTTGCTGTCCTTCACTCATTTTCTTCTTTTCTTTTGCTGCTTCTCTTTAACTCCCAATATTGAAGCATTTGGAAATCATCTGTTTGGAGAATAATACAGAGGAAAGACACCTACTTTCGCTAGACAAACCAAAGGCTGGGTCCCCGCTTCCAGCACTGTGGTCTCTGAGAATTATTGTGTCCCCTCAGCTCCTGTCTCCCCATCTGTGCAGTGGGGACAGAATGTCCATCCTGGGGCTGCTGTCAGGATTACCTGAGATGTGGCATGTAAGTGGCCAGCACACAGGGTATCCAGTAAGTGTGGGGACAGTGAGACGAACCCTCTGTTTTATGGGGTTCGCACACCAGGCTTTAAGGCTACACAATTAAGAAAACACACCAGGAAACTGGAGAATGGGAAGCCAGCTCAGCCTTTAAAGACTATGCAGTCAGCAGAGGAGCCAAAAAACAAGGCTGGGGTAAAAACAAGCCCCCCACCCAAAAAAAAAAACCGACAACAAAAAACCCTAAGATCTTTAACCCAGTGAGGTGGGGAGCAATCTGCTCTGCCCTAAAACTCAAGAATTTTACGAACAGAGGCAAATTTCAGGTGACAAAGAGCAAACACATGCGTGGAAGGGTCACTAACAACCTCCAGTTACCTTGACTTTACGTAGCACAGTGGAAATCACATTTCAAAGTGGAGACCTAATACGACAATGAGACATGCATTGGTGTGGAGACACGGGCCGAAAGAGAGCATAGTGTGGCTGACATATTGGGGCTGTGTCTCTGCCTAGCCTGTGGGTGGCATAAACGCCCCACACAAACCCAAGGGCAGCAGCACAAGCCTGAAATTCCAGCTAGCTGGGAGTCTGAGGCAGGTGGATAGCAAGTTTGAGGCCAGCCTGGGCAATTTAGTGAGACAACCCCCACTCCAGCTTAAATTTTTTAATTTATTTTTATTTATTTATTTTTGTATTTTAGAGAATGGTCTACAGGGTGTTCAGGGTCTCACTACTAGATAGGACTTGTAGCGATCCACCTGTTTACAGCCTCCCAAGAGCAGGGATTATAGGTTTGCGCGACCACGCCCAGTCTCAATTGCCTGGCTCAGCACCAGGGGCAGGGCCAGCACAGCAGGCCGTGGGATCAAACTCCAGCTCCTGCACCTGTATGCAGGCGCTTCAATCTGCTGAGCTATTTGGCTGGCCCAACCAGCTTGAAATTTTAAAAGGAAAGGACTAGGATACACACAGGGATCAGTGGTAGAGCACTTCTCTAGCATGATCAGGCCCGGGGTTCAACCCCAGGTATCACAGTGGGGGAGGGGGAGCTGTTCTCCATTTGTTTGGTGTCAGCCTGGGGCTTCTGCCCCCACTGCTTGAGTAAGTTTGAAAATGTCATGCACAACAGCTTCTCACAGACCCATGGAGTCCACCAGCCTATCAAAGGCGACTTAATAGGCTTAACGTTTTCCATTGTTAGCTGACCACACCCAGTTTTCAAGTAACACCTTCCACAATAATTAACATCTTCCACAATAATTTCCTTTGGAATATGGTAATCTAGAGAGATAAACTTACGAACACTTAAAAAGCAATTTTCCATAAATACAACTGTTTCAGTCCAGAGAAAAGAGCTATATTATATTCACAAAGATTGAAGAATTCTATTTGGTGTTTTGGTTTGTGTTGGTTTTGATGATTTTGTCCTATGCTTATAAAACGTGGTAATCAAAGGTCACTAGTTGAGAGAACAACAAAACAAAACAAATCCTTTGGCCTTAAGGAACTCATCTTTCTGTGTCTAAGACCCGTAGCCCGGGCTGAAGAGATAGCTCAGAGGCATGAGCACCTGCACGGCAAGAACAAGAACCTGAATGCGTGGTCTTGGTCCTGGATGTGGGCACTCACTGTGTGGCCTTGGAACCAGGCATGGTGGCACACATGTGTAATCCCAGCACTCAGAAGGTTGAGCCAGGAGGATATCTGGAAGTTTGAGATAAACCTGAAAAAAAAAAAAAAAAAAGATTCATGGCCCCCTAAGTCTGATGGGTCAGGCTCACAGCATCCCAGATGCCTGGGTACTTTATTTCTGCCTTTAATCGCTGCTTGGCCTTTTGGCTAAGATCAAGTGTATTTCTGCCTTTCTCAGGTGATAACAAGCTTCAGGGTAGCAGAAACAAGTGACAATCATGCCCAGCATATTGCAGATCAGCAACAGTGACATCTCTGGAGCAAGATTTAATTTTGTTGTTGTTATGCAGGCAGTGTTTTCACAAAAGCAACAATGTAAAGTGATTTGAAATACAATAAATGAAGGCAACGCATGGCCCTCCAATTAAAAAAAAAATAGTTTTGTTGTTGATACCAGAAATTGAACTCGGGACCTTGCACTTGCCAGGCAGGCGCTTACACCACTGAACTGTCTCCCTGGCTCCTCTGGAGCAAGATTTAAAGCATTTTTAAAGCAATCATAGTTAAAGAGTGACTGAATGTGTTCAGTTACTTCTCTGTAACTTGGGTGCATATGTATTTATTTCAAAATATTCTCAAGTTTCATGACGTCCATAATAGTACAGGCATGAGGATTTCCCTACATCAGAAAAGAACAGAGATTAACTCCTGGGACTTTCTGAGGTTGCCCTGTGTGACATGCAGCTGAGTTCTTGCAGTAGGGGTTCTGTTTGCTGCAGTGAGATGATGTGACAGAGTAGGAGTCTCCCCACATTTCTAAAAAAAGAGCATACATTAGCAAGACATGGTGGAGAATGGCTGTAATCTCAGTGCCATGGGAGGTTGAGCCAGGAGGATTGCAAGTTTGAGTTCCACTTGGGCAATTTACTGTCACAAAATTAAAAGAAAAGGGATTGTGGAAGTGGCTCAGTGATACCTTTTTGGGAGGGTCCCTCCCAAGTACGGCAAATAAATAAATAAATAAAATAGAAGACTACTGATCACTTTTGTAAAAACAGCAAAGCTATTTTTTTAAAGGACAGGGCAGACAACAAGGTCATTATATGGTAAGAACTGCGGCAGGTTTACTGGATCTCAAAACACGAGGATGGAGCCATCTCATCAAACACAGCAGGTGTAGCCAGGCATCGTGGTGCCTTGTAGTCCCAGCAAGGATGAGGCAGGAAGACCACAAACTGGATCCCAGCCCGGGAAAGTTAGCAACTTAGTCCCTGTCTCAAAAACAAGAACAAAATCAAAAGTAAAAACAAAAACAGAACATCACAAAAGAAGGGAACACTGAGGATGTAGCTCAGTGTGTGAAATCATTGCTGTACTGGAGAGTACCAGGAAGAAAAAAAAAAAAAAAAAAAGAAAGAAAGAAAGAAAGAAATGAAGGAAGGAAAAGAAAAGCAAGACAAAGCTGAGGAGATAGTTCAGTGGAATAAGCACTTGCCTGGCAAGCGCAAGGTCCTGGGTTCAATCCCTGGTACTGCAAAAAGGAAAAAGAATGGAGAAAAAAAAAAAAAAAAAAGGAAAGGAAAGAATACTACACATGTGTAGAGGCAGCAAGTATAGCTTTACAAGACTGAAGAGAAGTCCGGAAGTAGAGAGTGAATTTGGACAAATATTTCTAGAAATTTCTTTTTTAAAAAATATTTATTTATCTATTTTGGCCAGCTCAGCCTGCCCTGGGGATGGGGCTGGTGCAGCATGTGGTGCCGGGGAATGAACCGCAGTCGCTGAAGTTGCCTAAGCTTTCCTAAGCAGGTGCTTTAGACCACTGGCCCTCTAGAAATTTCTATACAAAGAAATTTCTATATGAAGAAAAGGCATGAGATAAAGTCATGAAAAAATGCAGGGAGAAATAAGGAGGCAGGGAGAGGTATTTAATGTTTTGCATTTGTGTCTAAGACTAAAAAGGCAGCCGGTACCTAAAATATGGACCATTCGGCAGAGCAGAGATGCTCTGCGATGGGGAATCTGGACCGGAAGAAAGAGAAGCGGAGTGCGGGGAAGAAGTTAGCTTCGAATAGAAAGAGGAACGTCTCATAGCTGGAGGGAAGGAGACCCGCTCACGCGGCTGCTCCGAGGCTCTGGGGCCAGTAATAACGACGGCCATGGCGATGCCCGCTGGGGTTCTGACCTGGATTTTTAAGAGACTTAGTAGTGTTGAACTGATGAACTCACAACTCAGCTTTAACCTGAAATAGAAAAGCTGTGAAGGAAACGTGCGTCATCTCGGCTGCGGTGGTTTCGTGCACATGTCAGAAACCATCCAATTGTACAGGCGAATGGTGTAATTTATTGTACTTCAATTATACGTCAATGAAACTGGGCTATGCTTTCCGGTCGTTTTAAGCCACATGCTTCGGTCAACAGGGGGCGCTGTTGTGCACAACAAGATGAAATGATTTACCTGCTTGCGTTTTAATTCTAAGGTTGCTCTGGTTTTCATCAGTCTTCTTCAGATAACTGGGCTCTTTTTTATAGGCATTCAAAATGGCCAATTAAATGAATAACAGCTTAAAAATAAAGGCAAATGGCTCTGCAGCGATCTAGAATACTATCAGGTCCCTAGGCAGCAGACACTTACTGACTCAGTCCTGGGAATGAAGGCCTGGGAGGAGGACAAGAGCATCTCCCCATGATGCAGTTCTCTGCTGGGAAAGATTAGAGGCATCAAGGCAGGTCAGGTATCACATTGTGGGATGACTATAAGTATGAAGGGAAGAGGTGTAAGACAGGTTTCTGCTCTCACATGCAGGGTTGGTTTTTTGTTTGTTTTGTTTTGTTCTACTGGGAATCAAACTCAAGACCTTGCACTTTCCAGGCAGGCATTTGTCTCATGTGCAGTTTTGAAGACTTTCCTGCAGCCTAGGGCAGCAGAAGGCATGGCCCTGCGTACTGCATGAGACAGCCACCTCCTTTGTGGACTCCTGTGTGTAAGGTTTTGGACAATCTGTTTCTTTTCTCTTAGGTGTCTGTTGCCTCCTTTGTAAGATCAAGTCTCTGCTTTGCCTGCTTCTCAGAGTAAGAACAAAATATTTGAATAAAAATATTAAAAATTCAAAGGAACTATAATGTGATTTTTTTTAAATGTTTTTGGTTGTTACAGGGTCTCACTACACAGCTCAGATTTGTAGCAGTCCTCCTGTTTTCAGGCTCCCCAGTGCTGGAATGATAGGCATATGCCACTATCCCTGGATTCTGTGGCCAGCTCAGCCTACCCTGGGAGGGAGGCAGCATGTGGTACCATGGATTGAACTGCGGTCCCTGTGCTTAGCCTAAACAGTCACTTTAGTCCACTGAGCTGTCTCACTGGCCCTTATGATGTAAGATCTTAATGCAAATACAACCATTTGGCAGAGAAGTGGTAATCCAGGATTCCTTTGTTTGTGAAAGGGTACTCAGCCCCTGGACTACCCTGCCAGCCCCAGATACTTGCAGCCAGCTTTGTAGGGAGAGAGCACTGCTAAATTACATTAACCACATAAGGTCTCTTTCACTTTACCTAGCCTACTACCTCCATGCAGGGGACATTACTAGTCCTCGCTCACAGCTGCATAAATAAAGCTGTAGAGAGTTATGCGTCTTCTCTTAACGTTCAGGGAGGTAGCATAGGAGAGTTGGAATTTGAACCCAGAACTCCAACATCAGTATTTGGTTTCCTATGTTTTTCTATCTTTAAAAACACCAATATCTCTAATAGAGCAGTCACTAAAAAGAATTAAGATGTGTTAGGTACATGTACCAACTACTCATGAAGAAAGTAATCATTAATTACTGCAAACATTTGCTAATACACTTTACCTATTTTTTACATGAATACATTTTTTTAAAAGTATAAATTACCAAAATTGAATCAAGAAGATATAAGTACTCTCAATAACCCAATAATAGCCAATGAAACACAAAATGTAATAAAAAGCCTGCCAACAAAGAAAAGTCCAGGACCTGATAGATTCACCACTGAATTCTACAAGAAATTTATAGAAGACATGATCCCAATACTCCTCAAACTCTTCAGTGAAATTGAAAAGGAAGCAATCTTTCCAAAATCATTCCTAGAGGCAAGTATTACTCTGATACCAAAACCAGAGAGAGATGCAACTAAAAAAGAGAACTATAGGCCAATTTCTCTCATGAACATAGATGCAAAAATCCTCAATAAAATCCTCACCAATAGAATACAACAAATCATCGAGAAGATGATACACCATGACCAGGTAGGATTCATCCCAGGGATGCAAGGATGGTTCAATATACGCAAATCTATAAATGTAATACACTATATTAATAGAGCCAAAGCCAAAAACCACCTGATCATCTCAATTGATGCAGAAAAGGCTTTTGACAAAGTCTAACACTCATTCATGTTCAAAGTACTACAGAAGATAGGTATAGAGGGCCTCTACCTCAATCTGATAAAAGCCATCTATGACAAACCAATGGCCAACATAATTCTAAATGGGGAAAAGCTAAAGCCTTTTATTCTCAGATCTGGTATAAGACAAGGATGTCCCCTATCGCCACTCCTATTCAATATAGTTCTGGAATCATTAGCTACAGCTATTAGACAAGAGAGAGAAGTAAAAGGAATAAGAATAGGTAAAGAAAGAAGTTAAACTATCACTATTTGCAGATGACATGATAATCTACTTGGAAGACCCAAAGAACTCCACCAAGAAGCTACTAGAATTAATACACAAATTCAGTAGCATAGCAGGGTACAAAGTCAACACACAAAAGTCAGTAGCATTCTTCTACACAGATAACAAACACACTGAGAAAGAAATTAGAGAAACAATGCCTTTTACAATAGCCTCAAAAAAA
>PVKN010034524.1:0-11765 GCA_004027915.1 Capromys pilorides
TCCAAGACATTTTCACTCATATCCTCCCTTCCCCCAGCCTGACTTCTCCCTTCCCCCAAACAGGATCTTCTGGGGGTTTTAATCTTCTGACATTTGTTAGCCAGTTGGCAGGAGTTTGGTGCAAAGTCAGACCTCCAGTTTCAAGTAGTGGCATGCTTTTAAAACTAACGCAACTTTAAAGTTTTTTATTTTATTTATTTTTTTGTATTAAAATTTAAAAATAATTAAAATGAATAAAAGATAAAAAGTAAGTTTTTTAAAAATTAATTTATTTTTTGATGGGACTAGGGTTCAAACTCACAACCTTGCACTTGCCAGGCAGGCACTTGTGCCACAGAGCTATCTCCCCAACCCCTGAGTTTCTCATTAGTGAAAAAGACTTTGTTTTTCATTTTTTTTCCCCTCCTGTTCTTTGCTGGTTTGTTTCTTTTGTGAGACAGGGTCTCACTATATAGTTCAACCTGGCTTTGACCTCTTGAGGTTCTCTGTGTTTGGCCTCAAACTCACACCCATGTCCCTACCTCAGTCTCCCAAGTTCTGGGATTATAGATGTGTGCTACTATGCCAAACTTTTCCTTCTGTTTTTGACTTTTTTCCATTGCTGCATAACCAACACATAGGAAAAGGCCCAACACACAACTGGTGCCTGATAAATATTTGCTGCTTACTTAAATGACTAATAAAATTATTTAATAGATAAATATTAATGAGTACATGGAGAGGATATTGCTTACAGACTCACCTGTCCTTCCTTGCAGGCAGAACTTCCACCACAACCCACACTTAAAAGATCAAAGGATTTACATCTACCAGGCTGTGGCCTCTAGAACTCAACCATGTTGCATACCTTGACTAGCGCCTATGGTTATGATTGTACCATCTGGCCCAGCATTGTCCTAAATAAATACTTGATGAATGAATGAATTAATTAATAACAATATAGGGAAAATCGGAGAAGACTCCAAAGAGATGAATGAAGACAGCAGATTAATCATATGGAGGTGACTAGAATCAGAGAAGCAGCTCCAGATATTGGAAAAACCCATCCCACCAAAGGCTCCTCCTCTCCCAGAGACAGCTCAGAGCAGCTCTTGCTCCCAAACAGGGCTCAGGAAGTATTTCTAGGGCAGAAGACTGGGAGGAGGCCCCAGTGCTGAACCATTACCCAAAGGCTACGTATGACCAGCTAGGCCCCATGCCCAGCCCAAGAGCAATCTAAAAAACTGTTGACAGGGTCCACTGTGGACCACAATGCCAAGCCGCCAAAGGGGGCCTCAGCCACTGAGGCAGACCCATGTACCCTAGCTGGGCACATAGAAAAACTGAACACCTAGAATCCAACTGTTCCACAGCATCCATGCTATGTTGGGAGCTTGACTCATTGAGGTGAAGAGGTGAATTGAGCAAGGGATAAATGGAGCAAAGAAAGTCCCTTTGTAGACTTGCTGTCAGGAATCAGAACCTAGTGTATCGTTGGTGTCAGGAGTAGGAACCTAGTGTGGAGGTGAAGGGAGGTGAGGTGTGTGGAGGGGGTAGTTCCTATCTGTTTACGGCTGTCAGTGGCCCAGGGTCCAGAAACCACCTACCTCATAGGGCCTTCAAGGCCTTTCAACTCCTGCCCCCGGCCACAGGCCCTGAACACAGGAGGCTTACACTGCCAGTTTCCTGCTGTTCACTTCTTAGTAGTTCCCCTAGTTCTCCTCTGCCCAGGTCCTAGGTGCCTTTCAGACATGCTTACCCAGGAAGCAATTGTGCATCTCCATTCTTCCTGCCAAACCCCATGGGCTCTGCATCCCCTCCTCCTGGGCCCCTCCACTTGGCTCCCACAATCTGTGTTTCTTTGGGTCACACAGCCCAGTGTTGTTCGGGTGACACTATTTTTTTGGTCTTTTTGAGACAGGGTCTCGCTGTGCAGTTCAGGCTGGTCTCGAACTCACTTCGATCCTCCTGCCTCAACCTCCCAAGTGCTGGGATTACAGGCGTGCACCACCATGCCCGACTTGGGTGACACTTTTAAATTAACACCATGTTCCTTCTCTCTTCTCACAGGTCTCAAACAGTTGTGGCCCTCAGCAAGAACACAAAGCGCCATTCCAGGGTCACTTCCAAGAGTTTGTCCCCACCCAACAGAGCCAGCGCCAGCCAGGCCAAGGGAGACAGGACCTGGGAGTGCGCATGCCAAACCCGCCGAAATCCTGTTTAACGTAAGCCACGCCATAGTCTAAGTCTCTGTTTTTTATCCTTTGGACCTAGCTGAGAGCAGCGAGCGGGAGGCGGGGCCTCAGTGTGTGTGTGTGTGTGTGGGAGCTCAGCGGAGACCGATTTACCGTGGGCGCGGCCTCCGGTGGGCGGGGTCTCCATGTGGGCGGGATCTCCGTTTAAAGAGGTTCGGGAAGAGCGCGGCCTCCGTGTGGGCGTGGCCCGCAGGTGGGCGGGACTTCGCGAGCGAAACTTGTCAGGCTTGCTCCGGGAGTATCAACGCTCTGAGCGTCTGGAACACCAGCAGTGCCCGCGGCTATACCACTCGGTGCCATGGACAGGACTCCCCACCACGCCGCACACCGGCGACTCCAACTGCCCCTGCTGTGCCTCCTCTTCCAGGGCGTCACCGCCATCCTCTTTGCCATCTTCGTTCGCTACGACCGCAAAACCGACGCTGCCCTCTGGCACTGGGGCAACCACAGTAACGCGGACAATGAATTTTATTTTCGCTACCCAAGTGAGTGTGGCGAGGGCGCGCAGCAGACAGACCCCACGTTCCTAGGTGTCTCAGGCGGGCCCTTGCGGACTCAGATCTCCCTCTAAGGAAATGAAGGGCCCCTGTTACTAGGGTCACCACGTTCCGGGTGCAGGGCTGAGGATGGAGCTGGTATCGTATTTAGCCTATGAGACAAAGATGAGGCGCAGAAATGTTAACTGACTGGTTCAGGGTCACAGAGTCAGAAGTAGGGGCACTGGAATTTGAATTAGATCTAAAGCCCTAGCTTTGGGGATGGGGAGATAACTCCGTGGCACAAGTGCCTGCCTGGCAAGTGCAAGGTTGTGAGCTTGAACCCCTGTCCCGCAAAAAGTAAATAAATAAAGCCCTAGCTTTGACCACTCCCTTGTCCACCTCCTATTTAGCCTTTTTGTGCTTTTCGAGGGTGTTGAGTGCTTTTTCCTTCTTAGGGCTCTACCCTGAATACAGGAAAGAAAATCTTGCTCTCAGGAGAGATAGGAAGATGGTGCTGAGGGCCCTGATGTCAGGGATTAGATCCTAAGCTTTCCCAGCTGTGGGCAAATTCTTAACCTAGTACTCCAAAGCTGATCCTTCCAGAGCCAGAGAGAACCAGCTAACCACACCACAGCAGCCTCCACATGTGAGAAGGAGGCGTGGCAGGGTTATTGGCCTGCTTCACAGAGGAGGAAGCTGGGTCTCAGAGGATTTGAAACCCCCACTATGTGAGGGGCGGAACTGGAATCACTTGCTGGCTGACAAGACTCAGGAGAGGGAGGTTGCCTCTCCCTTGGAGATGGAGACCCTCGCTCAAGGTTGGGGGCCTTTCCTTCTTTTTTTGTTTTGGTTTTGCAGTGCTGAGTTTCTTTCAGACTTAGCTTTCTAACCCTGCAGCACAAGAAGAAGACAGCATGGGGATTTGTGCCTGCCTGCTCGCATGCTTGCTTTCTTTTCTTTTCTTTTTTCTCTTTCTCTCTCTCTTTCTTTCTTTCTTTTTTCTTTTTTCTTTTTTGTGGGACCAGGCAAGCGCTTATTCTACTGAGCTATCTCCCTGGTCTCTCTCTCTCTCTCTCTCTCTCTCTCTCTCTCTCTCTCTCTCTCTCTCTCCCCCTCTCTTTCTCCTTCCTTCCTTCCTTCCTTCCCTTCCTTTTCTTTTCAATGGGACATCTCTTCCCCTGGTACTGGGAAATGAACCCCAGGCCTTGTGCATGAAAGACATGGAGCTCTTCCCCTGAATTCCATCCCCACTCCTACCTCTTTCTGGGATCTAGATTGCCATCCTTAGGGCTTCGATCCTGATGTGGGGTTAGTTTGGGCAGGAGAAACTTGTAAGGTCCCTAGAGCTTTGATGAGTCAGCTTCTCACCTGTCCCTATGTCCAGCAGCAGGGTCAGGGTCAGGGTCACAGGAAGGGTAGCCACGGCCCTTTGATTTGGGAGATGAAAGGGAACCTGCAGCACTTGGCGAGCTCTGGTCTGGCGAATGCCAAGGACAGGTCCACTATGAGTCTGTCTGGTCTGTGCAGTATAGGCTTTCTCAAGCCCTTTGGTCAAATGTGTGGAGACAGTGGACAAGGTCCTGTGACCTGCTAGAAGTGGTTTCTTGATTCCTAAGCTAAGACTTTTACTCACACCTCTTTCTTATTCCATGAAGCAAATGATGGGAAAAAACAGAAGGGACAGAAGCCGTGATGACAATAGCTATGAATGCAAATATGAGAATAGGTTCTAAAAAAGGAAAAAAAAAAGAAAAAGAATGTTCCATTTATTTATTTATTTATTTATTTGATACTGGGACTGATCTGTGTCCCCAGCATTTTTTTTTTTCTAATTTTGAGGTAAGTTCTTGCTAAGTTGCTAAATTGTCCAGGCTAGACTTTACAACTTGTTATCCTCCTGCCTTAGCCTCCCAAAGTGCTGGGATTACATGTGTGCATCACCATGTCCAGCTTTTTTTTTTCCCCCCAGCTAATTTTTAAAACTTTATTATTAGTTTTAGTTTGGATAGTCTTTTTCTGGGGGGTGAGACAGGGTCTCACTATTTAGTTTGGCTGTCTTTGAACTTACTATATAGTCCAGGGTGGCCTTGAACTCATAGCAATCCTCCTGCATCAGCCTCCTGAGTGCTGGCATCACAGGTATGCACTGTTGGGCAGTCTTTCTATCTTTTAGTGCTGGGAATAAAACTCACAACCTCATGTTTGCCAGGCAGGTGTTGTGCCATTGAGCTCCATCACTGGCCCTGGGCAGTTTTAGAAGACATCTCACTCTCCCAGTCTCAGTCTTTTTAAAGACCTTGCTTGGATGGAGAGGGATTTAGGCTCGATAGATTCAGGATCTTCTTGGGAGATGTAAGGGATGGGGATGACCAAGACCATAGTGGCCTGTGAGCTCTTCTGGGACAATATAGTCAATTGTCTGGAGGCCAGTGGGAGTGCAGTTGGAGGACAGCCTTCCCTGCTCCTCCTTCCTGTTTTCCTGCTCACCTTTTTTTTTTTTTTTTAAGACAAGGTGTCACTATGCAGTTCAGGCTGGCCTTGAGCTCACTTTTTGGAGCCCAGGCTGGTCTCAAACTTGCACCAATCCTCCTGCCTCAGCCTCCCAAGTGCTGGGATCACAGGCGCATGCCACCATGGCCTGGCCCCTTAATGGTCTGCCTTTAACCTAAGCCTTGTTCCATAATCTTGTGCTGTCTGTCACTCAGTGCAGAGAGGAACAGTATAGGAAGGAGGGAGGGCAATAATTTCTCCAACCAAAGTCCTCATAGGTTTGGGGAACAGGCTCCATCCCACCCCAGAGAGACCACTAATGAAAGTGTTTCCAAGTCATTGTAACCATCACCACCCCCAGCTGGAATAGTCCTTTAGCAGGCAGAGCTCAAGGACAATCTGTGTGTAGGATGCCCTGAGGAGGGAGATTGTTGATGTTTAGACTTTAGTTGAAGGGTCAAGAGACTGAGTTTTGATTCCAAACAAACCTGGATAAGGAGATGTAATCATTATTGCTACTTAAGACAAGTTCTAGGCAGTGTTTTTGACATGTTATGGGTCCAGTGTCCTTTGTTATCTTGCTGTCCTTGGCCACGAGGACAAACATGGCATCCGCTTTACTGTCTTACAAGGAGGTAAGAAACAATCAGGCCCAAGAGAATTTAGGCTTCAGGCTCAGCTCTAAATGTTGCCTCCCCTTTCTGTTGGACTGTGAAATGGGGTGCTTCCAGCACAGGCAGGGCTGCAGAGCTGCAGCAGATTTGGGGCTCCTTTGGTGAGGCCAGGAGGCCTAACCTGAGTGCCCCTGGCACTGGGGCTGGTAGCTGAGCTGCAGACCACACATTGTGGCAGACAGCCAACCCTCCACCTAGGAGCTAATTTTCTCTTTTCTCTTATACACAGTACCCAAAGAAAGTGTAGGAGACAGTTTCTCTTAAAGGTATTAATGAAATCCCAAAGTTCGTTAATTTTCTGGCTTGTTGATGCCTCTTCAGATTAAGCAAAAAGTGACTATGACTTTTTTTCCCCTTATAAAGGAGATTTGAGACAATTTACAACAAAATTTGTGTATAGTTTGAATGTCCCTTATCTGAAATGTTTGGGACTAGAAGTGTTTGGATTGTGAAATATTTGCATGGACAAAATGAGGTGTTTGTTGGAGGGGACCCAAATTTATTCATTTATTTTTGGCTGGCTCAGGCTGCCTTAAGGGTGGGTGTGGGGGTTGAACCAATGTCCCCTGTGCCTAACTGGGATTGCCCGCGCAGGTGCTTAAACCACTGAGCTAACCCAAAAGCCCCCCAGGAGGGAACACACATTTAAAGAAGAAATTTATTATTGTTTTATACATACCTTATGCACATAGCCTACAAGTAATTCATACTATATATATATTTTTAAATGAATACAATATTTTTAGTGTGTCTGTTCTTTCTTTCTTTCTTTCTTTTTTTTGTACCAGGGCTCAAACTCTGGATAATGTGTTTACTAAGCAGGCACTTATGGTACTGAGCTATATCCTTGGACCATATGTCTGCTTTTCTCTCTTTTTTTTCAGTAGTGGTGGGGATTGAAGCCAGGGCCTTATACATGCCAGGCAAGAGCTCTACTACTGAGTCACATTCCCAGCCTTCATTCTTTCTCTTTTCTTTCTTTCTTTCTTTCTTTCTTTCTTTCTTTCTTTCTTTCTTTCTTTCTTTCTTTCTCCTGGCTGTACTAGGTATGGAACTCAGGGGGTTTACACTGGGGTTCATCCTCATCCATCATTATATTTTGAAACAAGGGTGCTGAGGATGTAGCTCAGCACTACAAGCACCTGCATGGCAAGTGCAAGGTCCTGAGTTTGATTCCCAGTACTCCCCCCCAACCAAAAAATAAAATCCTTATATTTTGGATCAAGGTATTACTAAGTCACTGAGCTGCCCAGTCTGGCCTTGAACTTGCAGCAGTCTTGCTGCCTCAGCCTGCCTCTTGAGATTACAGACATGGGCTGGCCTTTGGTTTACTTTTGGTGTAGGGTGGTACAGATTAGAAAGCAAACCAAAAGGGGCCCAGACCTTCCTGCTGAGAAACCCTAATGGCACACGGTAAGTCGAAGTGATTCATCCATCAAGTTAAAATATTCAAACTGTAGAAAGTAAAAACTAAGTCAGGACACATTTATATTCCCAGCATTTTGGAGGATGAAATAGGGAGATCCCCAATTCAAGCTCAGGCTAGGCAAATTAGTGATTTAGAGGCCTTGTCTAAAAATTAAATTGGCTTGGGCCGGCAAGATGATTCAGCGGTCTGGAGCACCTACTTAGGAAAACTTAGGAACTGGAAGGACCGCAGTTCGATCTCCGGCACCACATGCTGTGCCAGCCCCAGGGCAGGCTGAGCCAGCCATAATACGAAAATAAGTAAGTAAATAAAATAAAATTTTAAAAAATTAAATTGGCTGGAGATGTAGCTCAGTGCAAAGGCCTTGGGTTTAATCCTCAAACCATGAAAGAAAACGAAAGGAGCCAGGCATGGTGGTGCACGCCTGTAATCCCAGCACTTGGGAGGCTGAGGCAGGAGAATCGAAGCAAGTTCAAGACCAGCCTGGGCTACAAAAGTAAGTTCAGGGCCAAGCTGAACTGCATAGCAAGACCCTGTCTCAAAAAGACAAAAAAAAAAAAAAAAAAAAAAAGGAAAAAGAAGACAAGAAAGATCCAGTGCATCTGTATTGAAGTTGGGCACCCAGCAGAGCAGCCCTATCCCTCCCTTCAATTCCTTTCCCCCAAAATAATCTCCACTAACACTTTAAAGCTATTTCCTAAATTATTTCTTTTAATCGTCAAACTGGAGGAGTGCAGACATTGATGGATGAGGTATGGAATTTAGACATGCAGCAAGACTTCCCAGCGGGAAATAAAAATTGAAAAGAAAGCTAAAGGGAAAAGAAAAGAAAGCTAAAGGGGAAGAAGGTCTTGAGCACGGAGGGGTAGGGCACAGGTTGGACTGCATCAGGGCACGGTATAGGTTGGATTTTGTACTGGTCAGCTGGAAGAGACTGAGGGCTAGGATGAATGAGTTAGGGGGAGAGAGAGAGAGAGAGAGAGAGACAGACAGACAGACAGACAGACAGACAGACAGAGACAGAGACAGGGACAGAGACAGACAGACAGACAGGCAGACTAGAACAAAAAGTTCTGATCCCTTGCCTGACACAGGCACAGCGGGGTAGTCTGGGCTCCACTGCCCCAAGCTAAGCAGCTCCACGGAGGTGCCTTGGAGCTAGAAAGGCCGCCACGCCTGGGGAGTTTTATAGGCCTGGCCTAACCTCAGGGCAGCCCTAGCTGGTGAAAGCCAGGGCACCAGCAGGGTGGCCACTTAGTTTATGGGTCAGGTGTAGCCAGAGCCGCCCATGCCCCCCACGCATCCCTGCTTCCCTGTGCTCTGCAGGTTTCCAGGACGTGCACGCCATGGTCTTCGTGGGCTTCGGCTTCCTCATGGTCTTCCTGCAGCGCTATGGCTTCAGCAGCGTGGGCTTCACCTTCCTCCTGGCTGCCTTTGCCCTGCAGTGGTCCACACTGCTCCAGGGTTTCCTTCACTCGTTCCACGGTGGCCACATCCACGTCAGCGTGAAGAGGTGGGCGCCAGTCCCTGACCCTCCCCTTGAGCCTACTGGAGGAGGGTACTCGCTAAGCCCTGTCCTAGTCTGCCTCCTGACCCACTGTTGACCCATCCACTGAGATCCCTGTGCCCTACCCAGTGTCATGGCTTGATTTCTCCTGTCCTTGACTCCCACACTTAGTCCCACTGCCTCACTTCTTTAGGACCCCTGTCACCTAAAGCTCTTGGGCGCTAAGAAAGTGTGGAGGGAAGGGCAGGGTGCAGAGCCCCTCTGTGCAGGTCCTGGTCCTTCCACCTACTGTGAGCTTGGTCAGCCAAGAAGGCTTGGGGTAGCCCGTATGACCTCAGGGAAGAGTTAGCTCCTGCCCCTCGCCCTTCTCGATGTGTCCGCTTCATACCTGGCAGAAGCCTGCAGCTGCTTCCTGCCCCTCTCTCCTCCTCACGTTGACCTCAGCATGATCAACGCCGACTTCTGCGCCGGGGCCGTGCTCATCTCCTTTGGCGCTGTCCTGGGCAAGACGGGACCTGTGCAGCTGTTGCTCATGACCCTGTTGGAGGTGGTGCTATTTGGCACCAACGAGTTCGTGCTCCTCAACCTCCTGGGGGTAAGAGTCCACACAGGGATGGGTGGGGGCCTGTGGGGTGGGGTGGCTGAGGCTCTGAGGTGGGTGAGTTGTGGGCAGGGACGGGGCTGCCTCCTCCTCCGCTGCACCTCCCCAGGTGAGAGACGCTGGTGGCTCCATGACCATCCACATGTTCGGTGCCTACTTCGGGCTGGTCCTCTCCTGGATCCTCTACAGGCCCCGGCTGGAGAAGAGCAAGCACCGCCACAGCTCCATCTACCATTCAGACCTTCTTGCCATGATTGGTGAGGCCTGAGGAGGGAGAGTGACATGGAGTGCTGGCTGTAGATGCCTCCCTTCAAGACAGGGGGTCTGAGGGTGCTGCCTACCATCCTTGAGGTTCGGGGTGGGAACAATCTTCCCATTTGGATTCTGCTCCCAGAACTCTGAGGTCTGCGCTCACCATGCTCAGCATTTGAACTCAGCTCTGGGGTGCACTTATGCCTCAGATCCATTCCTGGTATTTTTTTCTAAACCTACCTTATTCCTGCTTAAGATCTTCCAGAAGCCCTAGGACCCTTGGGATAGAAGCCAGACACTCATCGAGGGCACTGCCCTCCCTCTGTCCTCACACTCACTCACCATTCCTGCATACTCCAGCCAGGCTGGGTCTGGTTCAAACCTTCACTTCCATCCTGCCCTGGAGCTGCATTCTCCTCCCAGGGACTCAAATGTATTCTTAAGCAGGGAAGGAGGAGTTTGGTCACCCAGAGAGTAGCAGGGTTTGACCTGCTAGTTTTCCCCAGCTTCTCCTGAGCAACTCCCTCTGCTCAGAAGGGGATGCATGTGATTTTTAAAAGTTTTTTTAATTTATTATTATTTTATTTTATTTTATTTTATTTTGCGGGACCAGGGTTTGAATTCATGGCCTTGCACTTGCCAGGCAGGCAGTTGTGCCACCGAGCTATCTCCCCAGCCCCCTCCTTATGATTTTTTTCTTTTTCTTTTTCTTTCTTTTGTGATTTTTCATAGAATGTCCTGGCTTGAGATTGCAGTGCCTCTTCTTGCATTAAAAAGACCACTTTTGCATTTCTCCCCAACCTCTGGGGAGAAGGCTTCCTTGTCCCATGAGAACCAGATAAACTTGGCTTGAAGGCCAAAGGCTATCCCAAGCTTTCTATGCATCCCTGGGAAGCTTCTGAGGTCTCCTCCACCTCCTGGCTCCTGGGTTGTTGGGTGTAAGTCATCCAGCAAGAACTCAGCCCTTTGCTGCTTTCTCCCTCAATTCTCCCCCTGGAGACTGAATATGTGAGTGTGGCACATCTTACCCAGACTGTGGGCTTGCAGGAGGTCACACCCAACTCAGGACTAAGCCTCCTACACTCTGGCTCACTTAACAGGCCCTCAGCCTTCTCCTTGTTCTTTGTCTCTGCCTTCCTGTCTCTCTAGAATTGGCCTGTGACCCTCACAGGCAGATGGCTTATAGAGCTGACCCAGGCTACATGGCAGACAGCAGACAGGCCTTTTTAAGAGGAGGTTGGATGCCTGTAATCCCAGCACTTGGGAAGCTGAGGCAGGAGGATCAGTGTGAGCTCAAGACCAGCCTGGGCTAGAAAAGTGAGCTCAAGGCCAGCCTGAATTGCGTAATGAGACCCTGTCTCAAAAAGGCAAAAAAAGAGGAGGTTGGGGTTATAAATAAATTGTTTTCAGGTATATACCAAGTGCTTATCATAGTGCCTAGGATGTGTGACCTTTGCCTTTTACTTTCTTCTTCTTTTTTTTTTTTTTTTTTTTTTTTTTTTTTTTTTTTTTTTTTTTTTTTTTTTTTTTTTTTTTTTTTTTTTTTTTTTTTTTTCTTTTTTCTTTCTTTCTGTTAATTTTGCTTTTTTGCCTTTTTGAGACAGGGTCTTGCTGCACAGTTCAGGCTGGCCTTGAGCTCACTTTGTAGCCCAGGCTGGTCTGAAACTTGTAATGATCCTCCTGCCTCAGCCTTCTGAGTACTGGGACTACAGGTGTGCACCACCATGCCTGGTCTTTTTTTCGGGGAGTGGCAGGCAAGATCTCACTATGTCGTTCAGGCTGGCCTTGAACTCACTATATAGCCCATGCTGACTGTAAACTGGCAACCCTTCTGCCTCAGCTTCCTGAGTGCTGGGATTGCAAGTGTGCACCACCACACCTGGATACCCTCTACCCTTTTCTTGTCAATTTTGTTTAATCTTTCAAAGAACCAGCTTTTTGATTCATTAATTTTTTGTATTGTTTTCTTCGTCTCCATTGCATTAATCTCGGCTCTTATCTTTATAATTTCCTCCCGTCTTTGGGCTTTGGATTTTGTTTGCTCTTCAGTTTCTAGTTGGTTTAGGCGCTGCATAAGAGTATTTATTTGTTCCCGTTCT